>JAGDQP010029197.1:3775-23546 GCA_022664845.1 Lepisma saccharinum | reverse complement strand
ATATCTTGTTTGAAATCTCTTAAACCTTTTACCTTCTTTTTGTCTTCGACAGCGATATAAGACGCTATATTGTGGCTTTTCAGACCCTTTTTAGTGTTCTTACATTCGTACTCCAGCTAATATTGTACGAAAAGCTAGCCGTAGCCCACAATGAGTAGGACAAATCCAGAAAGGGGCACCCTAGCTTTATTACTGGAGTAATATGCTATGTCAAACATCTTGGAGCTCATCATTTCTTCAGAGACAAATAAGAATCCATTATAGTGACCTGAGATTAAAGAGCGTCTCAAGCAAAACAGAGCATTTTGATAATATACTTCGTAGTGCCCACTACAAAGGTTAATAAGTTCCCCCGTTCAAGCCCCCATGACACCCGACAGGTTATCAATTACCTGGCGGCCTGACATGCAGGCAGGCCCAGAGCCCTCCTTCAACCCACCTTGGCACTTCCTCAACAAAACCACTAACCCATAAAATCTAAATAGCTCCAAATGACGCAATTTATACACCTTACATTAATAACTTGGGGTTCCAACGTAAACAAGAGAAATATAAACTAAATATTTATTATAATAAACAAAAGGAGTGTTGGAAATTTATATACGTTCTATAACAAAAGTTTTCTTAGCAAAATGAATAAGATGCTTGTAAGTAAATTGGAATATTCAAGTAATAATAATAAAAAATCAAGTTCCAAATATGACGAGATTTCTTGGCAACAAGCTAATTTAAATTACATGCATTATCTGACATATGACACAAGAAAGCTTTATATGAAAACAGATTCAAAGAACTTTCTGAAAGACCTAAATATTTTGAATTATTTAAAATTTTCTCAGCCAATAAGCTTCATTAAAATAAATTGTAATTCCAAATATAAAATTCACTGACTTACTGCTTTATAGAATTTTTAAAACAAATATGGTTTAAACAAAAATTCCCTGAATTATTTCGAAACTTTCTGTAACCTAATTAGTATAATAATGTACCGTTTTATCGGTGAGAACTGAAGAAAACCAGAAAGTTAGAGCAATACAGGCAACTAAGCATCGGTTACACCCTTGTACATAACCTGTAACAGCGAATTTTATGTAAACAAAATTAATCATAAATTTTGTTCATTCATTGGCCCTTTCATTTGTAATGCAGCATACCTTACCAAACAATAGATAGTAACCTGTATTTATGACCCAAATATACATTTTTGTTATGTTTTATCCATAAATATATTTCCAACAGCTCCTAACATGAAATTGGCCATATGATCAAATTTATAATACTTTGCCGGCTACGAAACGATATAAATAATTATCATATATAGCAGAATATAAAGGAACTGGCTTCGGTGCACACGAAGCAATGTAGTTAGCATATGCAAAAAAACGTTCATTAACACTTCATTTCACTTCACTAGCCTTTCTCTTCATTATCGATCTGAAGAAATTTTAGTTTCACTGTGTCGGTACGTATAATGACTACAGGTTGGATAACAGCACTGGAACTGTTTAGCACTTCAATGGATAACTTCATTTTTAATGAATAAAGTCACAGCCGGGAAAATATACTTAAATGTAGAATTCTTACAAAACTTCTCCTTCAGAGAACAGGGAGATATTAAGTATTGCTCTCGGTTACCAGAAGAACAGTTGACATTTCATTGCTGCCTATTAGCAACATACCGCGTTAACACTGATGAAATCGAGTTATTATATAATAGAAACAAGACACATTATTGTTACTTAACCAGAATGGCGAATTTGGATATGGCAACCTCGGATCGAACACATGATGTTGTATTATTTATGTATAATTTCACTTCTTCACCATAAAGAAACTTCCATTTTTCATTTTGTTTGCTTGTACACACACACACACAAAATAAAGGTCACAATATGTAGGAAATATCTCATATAAAATTTGTTCACTTCAAACATTTTTATGCACTTCTTTGTTTACTGAGATGCATAAACAGTTATTTGATGTAACTTATTATAAAGTTGGCCGTGGTACGGAAATTACAGTCTCTCCATTCAAAATTAAATATTACAGTATGTGTAGTTAGTTATCACAATAAATTACTCACTATTATACTGTCCTAGCGTAAATGCTTGATGTGTTCAGGAAACGCAAAGTTGAGATGGAGGGTGTCTCAATTACTCGTGCATTATAGAATTCCAAAAGTTGACTCTCACCGAATTATACATTTCAGTCACTAAAACTTGATGAAATACTCAGTTTATGTATCTCACTGTAGAGAATTCATACAAATGCACTCATTAACTAACCCCTCCGAGTAATACGAAATAATTTCTGCTCGAAAACCATTCGAGGAGCCACTCGTCATTCTACAGCTACGCACACACTCACTCACTCTGCAACCGCCAAAACTGCGGAGTCAGGAACCGCCAACAGCGATCCACATCCCGCCGAAAGGCGGGAAAGTATAGATATTTCAAATTATAAATAGTAAAACATATGTGGGGATAGACGATAAATTTAGTATAATAAAATGATGACTTCGATCAATTTTTCTAAATAATAACTTTTGAAAAAGAAAACGCGGGAGAAGTTTCCAGAAGAAATAAACTACATACCGTAGCGCACTCCCGTGGGGAAAAAGTGAAATTCTACTCCACCGGTTCCGTGACGTCATTTTCTGAGAGCAAAAGAAAAATTCTATAACGTCATCAAAGAAACTCGAGAATATCTGATAACTAAGAACTGGGTACACTACAAGTGCGCTAAATAGAGATGCATTAAATCGTGATGAACACATAATTTTCACTATCTTTTTCTGCATTAAAAATACTTTATGTGCATGACGACTGGATGTTCCCCAAAATATTATGCCGTATTTTATCAACGAGTTAATGTAGGATGATACATTACTTTTAGGGTTTCTATTGAAGAAATTTTACTCAAACTTCTTATGAATCATATATGCATACGTACTGAGATTTTTTAGTAGCACGTCGATGTGTTATTTACACTTTAGTTTGGAGTCTAGCCATATTCCAAGAAATTTGCCGTTGTCAGTTGTATTGATGGAATGTTCAGCTAATTTAGGGTTGAGTTGACGTTCCTTAAATCCCTGTTCATAAAAATTAATTTGTACTTTTTTAGATTGGTTTATAGCCAAACTATCCTTTTTTACCCAACTCGTAAGTTTACTTTCAATCTGTGATTGTACAGTAGACAGACATTGATCTCCAGGGTACAGAAGTATGTTGCTCTCATCTGCAAAGAAAATAGTTTTTGATGGGGATCGTTGATATAAAAGAAACAATAGAGGCCCAAGTATTGAGCCTTGTGAAACGCCGCGAGCAAACGCTGTGACCTTCTGAACCTCCACTAACAAACTTGTTATAACATAAAATATAAGAATGATTTGACAGGAAAAATACAATTTGACATATTACAATTACGACCGTCTTTACTATTATGACCCCACTCTAAAAAAAAATTGCAGTGCACACAGCAGAGAAGTGATGTATGCAATGTCTCTTTTTTAGTCTTTTGTTTGCTATCGCTGGCTTTACTCTTTACGGTTATGCCCATTGTGAAAACGTTATAATAATTGCCGTTTGATAATATTAGTTATATTATACAGTTTAGCAGCCAAACGTGCATAATATTTGATGTTTTAAGGTCAAATATTTATTAGTTGCTATAGTTACTGTCCGCCATAGTTGTCAGTCTCTCTATGTGCTCTATTCACTGTCGCTTTTTGTTGCATTGTTCACTGCAAATTTTGAATTTCTTGTTGAATAACTTTTATATTGATCACTGAAGCACTATGGATTATAACTGATGTGAGTAAATTTTCTTGAGATGAAGTCCAAAAAATCCGTTGAAATTTTGTAAGCCGCCATTCTATGGTGTTCCCCACCCCGCCATCCAAATCTAGAAACTTATTGTACTTCGAATATCTTCCCAATTCAATCGTTGTGTAAACAAGCTACAACCCTATACGTGTTCAACGCTATTAAGAAAAATATCCATCAAAACTTTCAGTTCACTTTGAACAAAGAACTACATTCCTACAATACCAGAAATCAAGCACGTGTTCATCTTGAACAATACGATTCAACATTATATGGCGTAAATGGGATCAAAAACTATTTAGCTAGGTGTTATAATGATATTCCGGACGATTGTCGACGCTCTGCGTCTCTGACTGCATTTAAAAAGCAAATAAGTAAAATATTGTGGGAACAATTGAAAGGGGACTGAAAGTGGAGTAGAGTGTATATGTCACTATTTTTTATCTTCTTTTCTTTTATCTATGAGCCTTTGAATCTGCAGTGAAGAAAATCACTGTATTATACCTTCCACTAAAAGATTGTAATTTTATATTATTGTAGTTTCAAATCAATAGCCTTGATGTTACTGCTACTCAGAATTAGTGTATCTTAAAATGGAGTGTCTCTTTTGTTTCCTTCTTCTGCTCAGTAACTATATTTCCAAGCAAACACTGTACTTCACAATTTGTTTATTAGCATAACTGAAGAATGTATTATGTCATATATATTTTTTTTTTTTTCTCAAACAGCAGACTTCGAATTGTGCGTTCTTGTAACATGTATATATGTACTGCTCCTTGATGTGAGCTTTTGCTCGTTGGAGCCCAATGTGAGTGAATTAAATTAAATTAAATTTTGTTGCCAGATCTGTGTGCAGCGTGGCTGATACTTTTCCGAGCAGGTCTTAGCAACTTTGTCACTGTTGCTTCGCATTTGTTTAGTGTTTATATATTCCGATTTTTTTCGACTTTCCGCACTAGTGGCAGGGGAGTTTAGGATAAAGTATATGTACAATTATTTCCAAAAAGTTCACATAAAAGGGTAATATTTGGTGTTTTACAATTGGTTCCTCTCCATATTCAACACTATAGGTAATTTGGATGGATTTACATCCTGTACAGGGATGAACAGTTTATTTATATATAGTTCACTCCCGGTAGTGTTTCGAACTGATGATTATAGGCCTGGAAATTCATTTTTAAAACTCATTGCTTTTCGTCCTGTTGGCAAAATTGAAACGTGTGTCTCAAATTTTAACAAACATTGTGTGAACCTTTGTACATAATGTACAATAAACTTCCAGAAGCGTAGTACAGAAAAATGGGAAAGTAGGTGAGGTCAGACAAAAATATATATAACTTTAATTTTCCTCAGCTTCTGACAACTTGCTCTTAATTAACACGCACACTTGTATAGCATCTAGTGACAGGCAGCAATCCAAAAAGTGTTACGAAAAGGCATGTGTCATCATTTCGTTAAGTCCGCACTCAAGTTGATCTAACACATAATATACATGGTGGCATGCGGAGGGATGTTTATGGGGACATTTCGCATTATGAATGACTCGTATATTGCCACGAAAAATACGGACATCCTATCGAGCGAGTGAAGAGGGTTGGTGAAAGTCAGGTTCGATTCTTTTTGTATCGTACATTTGGCGGCCAGCGATGAATTCTATAATACGTAATATCCCTCAATAATTAACTATGTCTGCTAAAGAAGTTACTCTAGCTGTTTCTAAACATCGTACTTCAAGATAATCAATTTAAAATGTGAAAGGTATTACCTCTTACAATTGAACTCATCAGTGCCCATGTGTATTACTACGCAGCCACTAAACCTTGCGCGCTTCATTTGTGCCTAATGGTAGTACCATTGATCTCTTCTACAACGATACTGGAGTAATCGTTCAGTAGAGCTCACTGGGTAATAGAAACACTTTCTTTAAAATTTGTAGCACCGAAATGAACAAGCAAAAACAGTATGCCAAGCAAGGGAAGGCGGGTTAGAAAGTCAGGTTCGGTTCACACCACTATATTTAATTGCATAGATCAGTCCAATATCGCTTTTACATAGAGGTGAATGTTACGGGAATCACTTTCCTGAAAAAAACAGTTTCCCTTTTCATTTGTTTCCCCTCCGTCGTGCAAATAATTATCGCTTGGGTGCGCTTTTTGTGCTTATTTCACTTATCAAAACATGCAGTTAAGGATTCCCCCCATCATTTGCAATAGGTAATTTCTCTGGTAATTTTTTGTTTTTCCGGCGGCCATGTGCCGAAGTGAACTTTTTTTTTAATTGTATGTGAAGTAGATTGCGTTTAAAACATGTGCTTGCCCCAAAGGCGCGAGAATGAAAATAGTCCCTAGTACCTATCGCTCTTTTACTATTATTTCACACATTTATGCCTCGAAACTTTTGTTATATTTTGTATTTCAGAACTTCTACACACGTTGAAAATGTTATATTTCCAACGCATTTGGAAGTGTTGAAACGCAAAATATAACGAAGGTTCGAGTCATGAAATTGTATAGTGTGTGGAAAAGCGCTAAAATAACGTCATACACATCGAGTGAAAATAAAAAAATTAAGCTGGCTTTAACCCGTTTTCGATCTCTCAACATTATATTTTATTTATTTGGAAAACAACAGGGTATTGACTGATTGGAAAATGAAGTAGTACAAATCAGACAGATAATGAAAAAATACAACAAGAACATAAAACAAAACAAAGACTTTAATATATTTTCTACAAGATAGAAAAAAATAAAAACATTATAAACCCATTCACATACACAAAGAAAGATATTAATACAATTTCCACAAGATAGAATTGAGACGTATGCGTGAACAAACATCTATGTTATTTTTCGTGTGTATTGAGATAAACAGCAAGGAATTTGAAACTTGTTCACAGTGTCGGATGACACGGTATTATGCAATATAGACTTTTGTTTCATAAATCTAACACAATATTTGTGATTTTTGTAGTGGAATACGTGTCATTCATAACACTAAGTGACGTCATTAGTATTCCTCCGCCTAGCGCCATGTCTATCCTCTGTTGATCAACTGTAGTTCGTATTTGACGAAATAATAATGAGTTGGTTAATTTCTACTACTTGTCCAAATAATAATACTTGTCTGAATTATTCCCAATGAAATGAGAATTATGGAGCGTTGATATTGACAATAGCTGGCTGGCCTGAACAAGACTTTACCGAGAAATGTCCAGAACTTCATTATAATATGCATAATGCAGTATAAACTCTTGACTTAGGTGTTTATTTATTGACAGCTTTATACACAACTAAACTAAATTTGTGACATACCATTCTCATTTGCATTTCCGGGTTATACTATGAAAATTGGAATGTAGAATTATGTAAGGTAGTTACGTCAATGTGTAACGTATTCAGGGCTCCCCATTCAGATTATTTCATAGCTTTTACTAACGAGTAGCTTTTATACTCGTTACTTTGTTTTTCGTGTTATTTCAGACTTTTTTCTGTTTTTGGTTTTCGTGTTATTTCATACTTTTTTCTGTTTTTGGTTTCAGATTCGATATGTTACGCTAGCTGAGTTTAGGTTAGGTTGCATTAAGTATGAATAGTTAAGAGTACAAAGGCCATGAAATGGTGATAATGGAGCAGCTTCAAGTAAACAAACCTAACCTAACTTCTCTACTTCAGTGCATTTTGATAGAAGTAGTGCCCCAGTCGCATAACGCAGAAAAATTAGCGTTATCCAAGCTGTAGTCAATATTAGATGGTTATTATGAAAGCTAAACCATGTAGCTAATTAAAATGTGTGACATGCATTGATACATTACTTACCCTATGGCTTACGGAGCTCGCAAGTTCATTGCCGCAGTAACAAACGTTCGCCATCGGATTCTATTCTGGGCAACATCAAGCCAGTTTTCATCACAAACACTTGCTTCTCGAAGATCCTTCTACTATTATCCTCCGAACATCGTCTCGGTCTTCCCAACAGTCTCTTTCCAACCTAGATGGAATATAGTCTTCGTTTTTCTCCCATCCGAGCTACATGGTCTGCTCATCTTAGTCGTCGCGATTTCATTATTATTACAACATCGCGAGAGTCATGCAGCCCGTGAAGTTCTTCATTATGCATTCTCCTCCATTCTCCAGCCATCTCGGCCCGTAAATCGTTTTCAAGACATTATTTTCAAACATACGTAATTGATGTTCATCTGCTAGGGACGTACTCCAACTTTCGCACATTGATACATTACACTATAATACAATAGTAGAATTTCCTGGTGATATTTCATCTGATTAGGTATCACACTTTCCGTAACAGTCACTTTTGATCCGATGTTGAGCGAATCAAGTGATTAAACCCTTTCAAGTAACAGTTAAAGTAGCAACAAATTTAAGTTCAGGTAACTTAACAAAGCTTAAGCGTTACTGTTTTGAATGATCCGGTGCGAGTATCTAAATTTACCGGACGAAGTCCAGTGACCTGGCCGAAATATTGTGGACTGTTATTTCCCATAGCATATCGTAAGCGAGTTATATTCTTTATTTTACTTCAGCTTACTATGGTACTATACTTATTTCTTCGGAATAACTATCACTCCTTACCAACCTTACACGATTTGTTAGTTCTAATTCGTCGTAGCTTGCTTCAGCTTCTGTGCCACCACTTTCACTATTCGCAGGGACAAGGGCCGGGCCAGCTAGCCGCTGGAGCCTTCATCTAGACACTGTCCTCGCAGTCACATCCCGAAAAAGAAGAAAACCTATGTCAGCACAGCCACAGTAGGACTCGAACCTGCATTCCTTTTCAGTGCTGATTCGAAGTCTGTAACTTCAACTGCTGCGTATTCAATCAAATGTTACCAAGTGTACCTGTATAAGTTGTATTATTGTCAGAAACAAAGGTGCATGTACTATCGTATCTAACATAATACTTTTTTATTGAAGGAACGTTCAAGGTGATAAAAGATGCAGAAGGCGACGCGAATGAAGAGAGAACTTGAGATTATGAGGACGAATCCTCCGCCAGGAATTTCTTGTTTTCCTAGAGAGAATTCCATTGATACTTTGGATGCCAGTAAGTAGGCGAATTGCCAACAAAAATACTTTTTTTTATATATATATAATCTATTTCATTTCCAAGTACAAATTAGATGCTATTTTACGTTAAAGACAGGACATCACAAAACAACAACAACGTAGGAAAGGATTTGGGGAAGAATCGGCCCTGTTTTTATTCAAGTATTATCCCAACATTTGCCTAATGTGATCAACGGAATCTAGGAAATACCCTCAGGCGGGCGAAGCCACTTTACCAGCTGAGCCACGGGTACTCGGCATGTAGAAGAATTTCCGACTATGATGGCCTTATTAGTTTTCTTTGATAGATATTTTAGTTGTTGTCCACTCCTGTAAAATGCATAGACGTTAGTCTTTCAAATACAGTTTGAATATTTTATGTAGAGTTGCCAACTCCAAGAAAATATCGCTGAACCTCCGCACAAAGAGCGTTAGATGTTAGTATTCAGTAAATAGTCCAGGGATTTTTCCTAATATTTGTAAACTATGGCTATTTGAGAAGTTACTGATAAAATAAATAATTATTATTTACTATTTTTGTACCTATGGAGTGTAGGACTGAAATTATATAATGGTAGAAGTTTAAAACTATATATATATCAGTAGATTACAGTATAAATGCCAGTGTACTTATACAGTATAACCTTGATATCTGGAATTTTATTTATTCCTCTTCATCTTCCCTATTCCACCCCGTGTTAATTTACCTCTGCAATTCGAATGTTGTAAAATAAAAACCTCAATAATTCGAATTTTTGTTGTTTTGCGGACGAACTGTTCAACCTCTTTTAAGTCAAAGTTTCATTCATGGAAAGCTTTGTAAGTCGAAATTTAGGGAGTTGAATGATCTGAGCCGAATGAGATGAAGCATCAGAATACTCGCGGCACTGCTGTCCCAGCGAGTATGTTTTACGTCGTGATCAGCGCGCAGTGAAGTGTTTCATACGATGGCGAAACGAAAAGGCAGGACCCCTAACTACAGAAGAGAAGCGTCAGTCAGTTCCGGTCCCCTATATCTCGAAAATTCATATTATTTGTCTCAATGAAGTCTAATTTTATCATTCCCCTTTCATTCAGATTCCATTAGTCATAAATCGTCCTCGTGAACTTCCTCAGTTTCGGCGCAATTAGCGATTTCGTTCTGATCTCGTGACGGAGGAACTAGAAGCCTTCGTTGGATCATTTTTTTTTAACTAGTGCAATCAATGATGTTTTGTTTGAGATCGCGCTTTTCTAAATCATAAAAAAAAAACCTAAAGCATTGTACTTTTACTAATTACAGCATATTATTTCTCTGGTAACTTCTGTACCGGTTGTAGTTCGGGCGTTTTTTCCCCTCAATCATCAATGCTCCGTTAATGAACGAATGCTATTAAAATGAACTTTGGGTAATGATATGAGTGCCTATAAATTACTCATGTAGACAAGGATGTGCTATTTACCAAAGATATGGCGTGCCAGAATTGTGCCATGCCACGAGACAACATTCAGAACGCTGAATCTGGAGGCCAATTCCCGAACAGTCGCGACGTTGCTTTGCTAGAGAGATGATGACGTCAACTGCTTGTAACATAAAAAATACAATGAAATTTCACTCGCATTCCGATAGAACCTTAGAAACGCCTTCCTACTCGGCTGCCTAGATGCTCTTTTCGCGAGTGACGAGGAAGATGATGGTAGTGACTCCATTTCTATTCAGAACTTTGATTATAAAAAATGCACAAAAAAGATATGTTCGTAGAACGTAAGTACGTTCCCACATGAGTTACTGTGTGCGTTTGCACAATAAACTAGAGCAGGTATAAAGATATATCCGCTTGGGAATATAAAATTCTCTTTTTTTTTTTTTTAGATTTATTCGGGAGGTCATGGGTTCGATCCCAGCGGTCGACCATCCTGACTGAAATTTTTCCAGGGTTTTTCCTTAGTCACACCAGGCAAATGCCGGGATGTCACCTTCAACATAGACCCTGGCCGAAACCGTCCTCAATCCTTTCCCCTTCCCTATCCCGGCCTGTGCCTTAGGTGCCTAAAGGCCATAAATAAAATTCAAATTGTACAAATTCAAATTCTTTTTTAGATTTGACTTTTTAGCTCTTGATTTTTAAGTCATTTGTTCAATATTTTTACTACAATCCGTTATGCAAAATGGCAGCTTAAGCTGTTCAATTTCTTCTTCTCTTTCTCCTTTGTTCGTGAACACGCCTTTTTTTTTTGCGAATGCTTACTACTTTCTTTTATATTCGTACGTTCTTCATGACAACCCACTAAAGTAGATAAATTACATCTTTTCTGCCTTTAAATTTATACATTATAAATGATTGCAAGTCGTGTCAGGCAGCAAGATAATGTGTGATCTTCTGATATGTTTCTTCAACTAAGCGATAGGAAAACCGAATTTGCAAGTAATATTAACATTGTTTTTGATCAGTCGCAAGTATGAGTGGGTTATTGTCTTTCCCGTCAGCTTTGTTTACTGTTTTCCTTTGTACACCAGTAGGTATTTTGACACTATATACATTGTTTAGAAATTGAATTTGGTATTATATACTTTTAATGATTCGATTTATTTTCTGTTTTGTATTCAGGGATGCTTATACTGCCATGTGTAAATGATGCGAAATCAGATATCAATATGTTTTTTGATAAAACAATTTTCCTTTGTAAAATTATATATTACACGGGGGGGAAATGGTATTAATTTATTCATTTCTTACAGGTATTATGGGAGCCGAGGGAAGTCCATATGAATCGGGAATATTCCGGTTGGAAATCAGCATTCCAGAAAGGTTAGTCATTAACTTTTATTATTGACATTTTTCTTTTATTATTGATTTATTTATAATAATTATTAAATATGCCGTCCCCAGTAAGTTGTTTTGTAATAGCGAAGTTCTGTGTGTGATCTTCCTGACAGATTTCTCCTGTTTGCCCTTAGTCACACCGGAAACTCTGCCTTAAAATAAAGAGCTCCAGACTTATATAAATTGCCATCCATAAAATTATCCTTTACATGGCCTGTATAAAGAGCATACTACCTACTAGCAGTAGAGAAGGCGCGCTGCCCCTAAGGAAATACTTTTATATGTGTATATACCGTATACGGTAGCGCGTCTGACTACGAATCGGACGGCCCGGGCTCAAATCCTGGCCAGGACACTATAGAGATTTTTCTCTCAGTACAGCCTGGTAGTTCACAAATCAACAAGTAAATGAAACAACGTGATGCATAGATGTGGAATAGTTGGGAGTACATGATCAATGTGTCTTCCATATTGGTCAGTTATGGTAAGTGGGTCGTGTGACGTATCAAACAACAGTGGAATGTTCGCACAAAAGCATTCCAGCTGGTAGATGTGAGCTATCTGTTACGGTAGTGGAGTTATCTTCACTGAAAATGTGCCGCTGGATAAGTGTATCAATGCACTGCAAACTTTAAGCCAAGATAGACTCCGACACCGTAACAGATAGGTTAAATACGACTGCAGTGTTATCTGGGAGCATTCCCATGGTGTTTAATATTTCACATAACCTACTTACTTGCCATTTGACAAAATTGACCTTCATCTAGTATAGTGGATACGGTGATCAAGTACTCCAAAGTGTAGCTCATCTCATCCATTCCACATTTGTGTATTACGATGCTTCATTTCCTTATCGATTTTGTGAATCACCCTGTATGTAGTTAAATTTTAATTTAATTTTACATGGCTTTGCAGTTGATGCTTATAATTCTCTGATCTTTTCGCAGGTATCCCTTTGAGCCACCCAGATTACGATTTGTGACACCAGTGTATCATCCTAACATCGATGCCTCGGGGCGGATTTGTCTAGACTTGCTTCGTTCTCCACCAGCCGGTTCTTGGAGGCCTACCATCAATATTGCAGGAATACTCACAGCTATACAGTTACTCATGACGCAGCCCAATCCAGATGATCCGTTAATGGCCGATATTGTAAGTTTCAATTGATACTGTGTTAAATAGTAGGTATAATTTGGACAGTGATTACGATTAAGTAAGTGCACAAATTCCTTTCGCAACAAACCACCCTGTCAAACTGAGCTAGACTTTTCATCCCTCTCCAAAGAGATTGTCGGGCCCGACTTCGTTGGCATCTTCATCCACACCTTACTAGTGCCGAACATAGAACAATCTTTGCTCTTCGTTGAGATCCTACCATTATTATTCGTCCGGGATGATAAGAGGTCCAGTACGGTAATCATGAATTATTCTAAGCACCAAGTGCAAGGCCTGCCCCAATCCACCATCTCAGCTGTCAGCCCCAGTAATCTCAAATTCTTTCTACTCTCTAAAATCCATAAACCTGTCAACCCTGAAAGACTTCAGTATTGACTTTCCTACGGAACATATCTCCGCCTTCCTTGATCACCATCTTCAACAGCTCGTCTAGACTCGCACTTCCTACATCAAAGATTCTAACTACTTCCTTTCGGCATTATATTTCTGCTTATGGTTTCTGCACACCCTTAGGAGACGCCACCCCCACTGAACCCCCAAAGGTGGAGTTTTCAACAACTGTTTCTTGTCTTAGGCGACACTAGTCGGTAATTTGACAAAGTTTCAGAATTTTTGGATCTAAGGTTGGACAGATATAGTCACATTGCTTTGTTCTTTCCAAAATGGCGTCCATTTTCAGAGAATGTCGTTGTCTGTATCTCAGATACTCTTTGTCAGAAGGGAAATAGGTGGGTGATACCTTTTTGAAATCTTCATCGGACGAACTGTAAGTTAAATATCGCCGAATATCTTTTTATTTTATATTTACGAGAAATTGGCGGAGAAAACGAAAATTTCACCCCTAAAAATTCCATTCTTTTCCCCATTGATCCATAACAGGTCTCCTCTAGGGGAGTGATCAATCATGCAATGCACAGATAGTTTACCTTGGACCTGTGCAATGTTCCCGAGTTTGAGCAAAGTTGGTTAAATGGCTGATTTTAAGTAAATTTTTACAGTTGGAAATTTGCAAAATCCAAAATTCTCCATATTTGGGGCCTCGGTGTGACGTCATCGTACAACTTAAGACCACAACATTTCCAATATGTGTAGAAGGATCCAACTATATTTGGTCTAGCAAAAATCATTTTGATGCGATATTCCGCTTCAGAGTTACGACGTAAAAAGCTTACGTTACAATTGTTTGTAACATAAAAACGAGAAGCTTATTCTAGAACCAAGGAAACAGTCCTGAAAAACCTCAGCTGATCCTTTCATGTCTAATTCTCGTGGAAAACTGTAGTTGTTCCTTTCCTGTCAAATTCCAGGGATCACGTAACTTCCCTAGATGTGGACGTCTAATTCAAGAACAGTCGACTTGAGATTGGAGTTCACATCAAACCAACCAACAGCATGAATGCATTTTCATGCCAATAACTCTGATCCACACAAAACCAGACAATCCTTCTTTTCCTTACAATCCATCCAGAACACCCACATCTGTTCCTCAGATCACCTACTTCGAAACTATTTCAGTACTCTTTCCTCAGCTCTTATTGGCCGTCATTTAATCGGCAAGTAGTTGGACAATGCCAAGAATTCCATGTATCATCCATTACATTTAAGTACACTTGGCATTGTGTATTAATTTCTTCCGTGCCTGGTAGAGAGTTGGCTTATTTATCGGAGGTCCTGGTAGGTTATTCTTCAGCCTACGAGGCAAATGCCGGGATGGTACCTTCTAACTAGGCAGTGGCCAGCTACTTTCTCTCCCCCACTCTATCCGGTCTGAGTCTGAGATGTGTTATAAAGGTCATAAATAAATTATTTCTTTCCTTGCCATTCATTGTTGTCGCTTGTTCTATTATGTAGAACTCAAATCCACAAGTTTTTTAAGTCCAGTTAATACTCATCTATTAAATAGTATGACAACATAGTCTTATTTACTGCCTCAGAAGGTGAACTAGTAGACGCAATACGATTTATAGCTCAATACGGGATGTCAGTCACCAATCTCAGATGTTCCGGACGAAACTCCGATCCGAATCCAGAAACCAAAATATCCGGATTCAGATAGGGGTTGTTCAAATATTACGTCAGCAGCCATGAGAGAGCTGGTTCAAGCTTTATTTATTTTTCTGGGCATCTATGCATTACGGATAGGATATCTGCTTAATCTTGCTTACAAGGGGAGAGGTACCGAGCCGCCGTAGCTCAGTGGTAGAGTGTTGGCGTAGCATTCGGAAGTTCCTGGGTTCGATCCCAGCGGCCGATCATCCTGACAGGTTTTTCCAGGGCTTTCCCTCATTCACACCAGGCAAATGCCGGATTGGCACCTTCAAAATAGACCCTGGCCGACACCTTCCCATGTCCTTTTACCCTCCTCCATCCCGGTCTGAGCCTCAGATGCCTAAAAGGCCAGAAATAAAATTCAATTCAATTAGAGGGGAGAGGTGGGTTAAAATGATTAAAATTGTGCTGCTCGAATATTTGAATGGCCCCATATTCAAAAGTTGGATCAGGACCTGGATATCCAAAACTCGCGTTCGGATTTCTGAAGTGAGGGAAGTGCCAAACGAGACTAAGTCATTAAATCCCAAATAGTAATAGTAAATATGAATTTTGTTACGTTTGCATACCTCCTGTAAAAAGTCACTGGAAGATAAATCTTCCAAAACATTAGACCCCACAGAACTGCAGGGAGTTCTGTCATGCACATGTGTTCTGCCATGCACATGTGTTCTGAGGGGAACTGTTTGAGAACTTTTTTTGTCCTTTATTTTCTGAAGCATATTGGCATAATAACTCAAGGTCTAATGCAACATGTGAAACACAATTGTTAACGTCAATAATAAAGATAAAAAAATATATATATATTTAAAGGGTTTAAATTAAAACCGCACTTCCAGTTAAATTTTAAATGTTCCTATTAAGATTCGTAGTTGTTCATTGTGAAATATAACACGGTAAATGGGCTTTCTTTGTAATATGCTATTCTGTAATATATATATATAAAAGCTGTTGGCACTGAAAAAAAGCAACGCCATGTGGGCGTCGAATGTGTTACGTAATCAAAACCAAAAGCTTATTTGTGGCGGAGATGCATGACTGGGGGACACCTCCCCCCGTGCCCCTTCAGTGAAAATTTTAAGTAATGATATTGTCAATCGTTTGATCATCGTAGCTGACAACTATCACCAAATCTCAGACAATAACATTACCTACAATTACATAATTATAATGTTGTGTCCTCCGGGCAGCAATGCCCCTTATGGAGTGGTGGGATTATTTTTCACATGGGCTGAGGAGAAGTTGCATATGGCAGTTGGTGCATCCAGCTAATCCTCGCGGTACAAGCAAACTTTTATATGTCGTGTAAAGCTTTTAGTGAACAACTTGAAGAAAATCTTATCTTTATCAGGATCATCTGAACAAGAAAGATGTTTATAAATTACTTTCTGTTTGTAGAAATATGCATTGGTACTATATATGTGCAACTATCGATATCCGAAAATCCGGATTCATGTGGCCATCCTTACTTTAAAGACGCTGTCCCACCGCCTCAAACCACGCGACTACCGTGGCCGACAACGTAGGCATACGATTTAATATCACTACCTGAGTCGTTCGGGACAAAATAACTGTCATATTTCGTGAAATTTTCATTTAAAGTTTTTGGTTGAGTTTAGCCATTTATGACTAAGTTTGGGCTGCTGGATTGAGATTATATTTAAAGATTTTCTTGAACGCATTAGTGATGGGATGGTAAGAGTGATACCTGTTCAGACTTTTTGACTCCGTTTCTGTTCTAGTTTTGTTAGTTTTAAAAGTTTTCGAAATTTGTGTGGCTTTATAATATCATTTTAATAAAGTTGATCATGAAAAAATATTTTGTTGACCTAACCGTAAAAGATAGTCTGTTGGATCCTTCAGATGTTTATAGGGACTATTCAAATTTTAAAACCCCGTAAAAAGAAGTTTAGCCACGTTGTATTTCATTTGTAAAGAATGTGTTGAATCTTAGTGAAAAATATTGTTCACTTGCTGTGCAGGCCCGTAGCCTAGGGAAGACTTAGCCCTACCCGTACAGTATGTGTGTGTAAATAGCCTTACCCTACCCCCTTCCCCTACGGTTTTCGGCTGTCTACGAACCTGCTGCTGTGGGTTTGCGTTGTATTCTAATTTGTAATGTATTATTTTTGTATGTAAAAGTTGTACATCCAATAAATTATTTCCCTGCCTCTTTGCTGAAAGGAGTTTTCATATCATGTAATTTAGTGATTTACTAAAAAGTATTCTTTTAATTTTCTTGAACTGGTGGGTATCGTAGTCTATGCTGTAGTTATATCTCCCCAGGGAATATTGAAAGATGTTAAGTTATAAATGAAATGACTGATAGCCCTTGATTGAGTTAAACACGGGGCACATATGTACTTCTTGTATCCCCGCTGGGACTATCTGTATGCTCAGGCATTCAGAACTTCTATTTAATTAATGACTACAATTATAATGTATGTTATAGTGAACCATAGTTGTTTTTCTCTTCACCAGGCTGAAGAATTTAAATTCAATCGGCTTGAATTTAACAAGAAGGCAGAGGAATGGACGAAAAAATACGCAGTTCAACAATTAGAAAAAACTGTAAGTACTCTTTTTTTTTCTTAGGCGAATGACTGTTTTTCTTAGAAAACCTTTTGATTTCTGTCAACAGCGGCACATCTTCACGGGAAATACAGACTTCTCTGTGATCTGGGCTTCCTCTTTTGTCTTTGCATACAATGTTTCTTCTTAAATACTGTCACTAAGAGCTGCTTCCTTTGATCTATTTTCTTCAGCCAATCTGTATAAAGTTTCTGGATGTACGTTGTGTACTGAGCTGAAATTAGCTTTTCATCTTTATTTTTCAGATTCTGGGTATTTTTGATCAAGTGTATCTAAATGCCATCTCTCCTCTTCATGTTTAAGGCTCAATCCCAGTGGGTTTTCCCGCCTTTTTCGTTTTACATTAGTTATTCAAACATTGCAGGTAAACAAAATTTAACTTTTACAGACCAAAGTTCGTTTCGTACTTCAATAATGAGTTCCATTAGCTTTAAGCAAATGTTAGTAATAACTTCAGGATTGTGTTCAGACACTTTTGGGACATTATTCTGTCCCAAAAGTGTCTGCATACAATCCTGAGATTACTAGTAGGATTTCTTTAATACTAATTGTACCCATTATTGAAGGACGAAACGAACTTTGGTCGTGAAAGTTAAATTTTGTTTACCTGCAATGAATTTCGAATAATTGATGTAAAACAAAAAAGGCGGGAAAACCCACTTCCATTGAGCCTTAACTGTATATTGGTTGGTGCGTTTTGAATTGATCGCTTGGACTTGTGTGGTATGAATGGTACAGGAAGGTTCAAATAATGATGTGTTCCTATATTACGTAAAAAAAATTTAAAAAAAAATGGATTTAAATAATATGGATAGTTGTTAAGTTTGTAATTATATTAAATTATGTGTAAATGAATCAGAATTACGATTCCTAACTTCGTTTCTGGAATTCATTTTGATTAGAAAATGAATAGTTGAATTGCAGAATCAGTATGAGCCTAGTAAGATACGTAGAGAAATGGAAAACCGGGGGTCTCTTGTATAAGCTTCAAAATTTGTGATATATTTCATATAGGAATCATTATTCATGTGTTTTTCTCTAATATTTTGTTTTGCATTAATTTGATCTGTGTGAACAAGGCTGTGGCTACGTGGAAATTTAGTTTCGTTATTTTATATTATCATTGATTGATGATCTATATGTATATCTGTTTGTTCAGATATTCTCGTACACAAGCTCTTATTCATGGTTCTTGTTCCACTTTGACTTTAAAAAATGTTAACTTGAAATGGGGCTGTCTTACGTAATTCCAAAATGCCTTATGCATATCAAGTAGACGGCAAATAAAATCACGCACTCTCGTAGGATTTCCTGGGTCATTTAACGCTTAGCGGGAAATAATAGACCGCTGTGGTTAATTTTATAGGCACCTATCATTTCTCTCTGGGTACTGAATGAAAAGGCTGCGAACCCATTTAAACAGTGCAAAAGAAATCCAGAGTTCCTACGGAATAAGGGAAAATAATTTTCCTGACTTTGTATCATCTTTTTGGAGCACATTTCTGTGGCCGTCGACATTCTGCTATTGGGAAAACAACAAAATTCCTACCGAGCGACCATGACTCAGTAGTAGAGCGTTGACTTAGGATTCGGGAGGTCCTGAGATCGATCCCAGCGGCCGACCATCTTGACTAAGGTTTTTCCAGTTTTTTACCTTCCACAATCCTCTTCCCCATCCTATTGCGGCCTGAGCCTCAGATGCCTAAAGGCCCTAAGAGAAATTTAAAAAATCCTTTGATATTCGTGCATCCTCTACCGTCCCTATGGCTACCAAACACACGTTTTATTTTCAGATTTTTTTCGATAAACATTGTAATACAATTTGTTACAAAGAACATCGTTGTAACAACATAACTGACCTACAAACTGGTTAACAATTTTGTTTAATGGGAAATAACTCTGCTTGCTTGTCAATGTAGATGATCTATTCTCGGTCTTCCTTTAACTTACTTTTTTTTCTTTGAATTTTAAACAACTGATGAACTTTAACTGGACTAAGTGAAATATTCTCACTACAAATCTTCTTAACGTGTCCATGGAGGATTTTTTTAAAAAAAAATATATGTTTAGAAAAAAAGCAGCTTATTTCAAAAGAACAAGGAGGTATATATACTAGATGTACCAGGTTGGCCTTTTTATTTATTTACGTTGAATATTATTAGGTATCTAAGGCTCAGGCCGGGATAGGGGAGAGGAAAAAATTCGAGAAGGCTTCAGCCAGGGCCTATGTTGATGGTGCCATCCCGGCATTTGCCTGGTGTGA
>JAGDQP010029196.1:0-23548 GCA_022664845.1 Lepisma saccharinum | reverse complement strand
CCTTATCACTCGTGGTGAGTTGTAGAATTATACATAATCAAACTAATAAAGCCAATTTAAAGTATTCTACAAATATAAGTTAACGTAAGCTAGGTGATACTGTGAGATTAGTACTACTGAATCTACCCTAATCTAATTAAGAATAAAATATAAATATAATTGACTTTCAAATCTGTTGATTTAAGTCTCAATCTAACAGAATATTCGTCTAATGATACCAACAATTTATTGAATTTCTTGTAAATAATACTGTAATTACTTTAAAACTACGAGATATTTGTACTTAAGCATACTAATCAATATACAGAGCCGGACTAAGGAGGAGGTCTAATGGGGCTACAGCCCAGGACCCCCACTCATTTAGGGGCCCCGCCAAAGATAAATCAATTACTTTTACGACTACAGGAGATAGGCAGCAGAGTTTTAGTCCAGGGCGGGAGTCAATAGTCCAGAGCCCTCTATTAGCTAAATCCAGCACATAGAATATACAATTAAAGATTATGTACCTACCATAGACTTCTTCAATTCATTTGGTTTGATGCATCTAACGAAGAATGGTTGGCAACTGCTCAAGGTTCTCATGAGACAATCCAACGACTTCTTAAATTGTGTTGACAGTGTTGGGGCCTTCTTCCTCGATTCTGTGCTCATGCTGATGTCATCAGCAAATAACAACTGGAGAAATTTATTGCTGGAAATGTGAATCAGTTGCAGAAGATCAGCACTAAAGGTGTCCCTATTCTTTTCTAGAAACCCTATCAAAGAAATAAACATAAAAACATTAAACACAAAAATCTTTCAGTGTAGTGTTATATTTGTTTCACGTTAAGATCTTACACGTAATACCTACAGTAGGTATATCATTAATTTCAGATATTATCTAGTAAACCAATACTTAAGTTCTTGCTGCTCAACACAGAGAATATGTAACTCTGTCTTTTTTTTTAGAAAAGACTATATGACGTAGTTTACTTATACTGCTTTATTGTAAACACGAGGAAAATGTAAAATTGTAAAAATGAAAGGAATGTTCAAACTAGAATACAGGAATATATAAAAGACACAAAGGGGGATTGTTCTGCCTTAGGCTTATCTCAATATATCAAACAAACAAAATGCAGTATCATGAATGTAAAAAATGTACATAAAACAAAGCTCCACATAAATTTGGTATATGAGAGCATGTTTATATATAACAAAGAAACAGTAATTAGATTTGGATGGTGATATATTAGACGCAGAATGGATTTTTTTTAAAAACGGCATTGGATTAAAAATGGCAGCAAACATTGTACCACATGCTAAACTTTACAACACTTGTATATTTCCGGTTCTCTGTATGTGCAGACATGACAACTATTCGGCTCTGCACGAAGGATTTACGATTTTTGTTTCTCTCAGATTTGGACACAACTGGTAGGTTATGTGAATTTACAGATATGTCATCTTGTTAATCCTTTTAACTAATTTTTACTTTTACCTGAGAAGAAAGACAACGCATGTTTTGGAATGCTTTTGGAGCGAAAATTGGAATATTCTATATAGCGTTGAATTTAGTTGAAATTCCTTTGCTAAGTCAATAGCCCCCTTTCCCTTAACTAACGTTACCTAACCTTTAGAATCCAAAGACAGTAACTAATGACCCAAAGAGTACACTAACTTATAATGAATCACATACTGAAATTGACGCATGTTCCTGAGAACAGAAACCAGTCATTTGTGTCCAATTATGAAATAAAATAAAACTAATAAATTTCACATTTCAAGATAATGAACCAATAAATAACGAGAATCTTTGGGTATAGTCGTATCATTAGGTTAACTGATTAGGTTAGAGATCTGTATAGCTACTTTATGTCAAACTATTATTCCTCTAGTATTTATCAAAGTCATTATCATAGCATGTATTATTTGAAAATACACAAAATTCAAGTTTAAACTAGATGTTGACAATAACTATCTTTCCATTCTCCATAACCGTCAAGACGATGTGTGTATATGTATGTGTTTGTGAGTCTATTTAGCGGCTTTGCTATTATGATTAACTTAGCAATCAGTCAATGAGAAAGACTTACCTCGAGTATCATAGAATACAACTCCAGCAAAATGGCTCAGTCCAAATGATTTATTCATGTCTGATTTTGGTCTTAGATAAATTCTATGGCTGCCGTGAGTTTTATGGATTTTTGCCAACATTGTTTGATCTGTTCCCTACAAAGCAGGAACATTTTAAAGAAAATTAACGTTACTAAGATGTTTTTCATAAAAATCATGGGAGTGGTTTGTGTCATTAAATAAAAGAAAGGAATTCTAATCAATTTTTATGCATTAAAAATATTCTGTAGCTACCAAATCAAATTTTAATATTCAGTCTTCTAGTTTAAATTAATATTTAGGACTATGTGTAAAAAAAGAAATTTTAGCAAAGATGGATATGAATTTACCAAGCATATTCTTAAAGCACAGGAATATGGGTAACTATCGGCTTAAAAGGATACTTATTCAAAGTTCAAATCAAAAAGATTAAGACTTTGCTTTAATCAGATATAGATGGGAAACCTCAGCAGAAAATACAAACTAAAAGCTGAGACTACCATTGATGAGTCATTCAAAGGGATATGTTGGTACAGTAAAGTACAAGTTAAAAAATATAATAATAATTATTGTTAATATATGCCACTGTAAGCGTTGTCAATATTAACCTTTTCGTATCCTTCCTTGCATGAAATAATCAAGAATTAAATTGAGTTCAGTGAAACAGCCTCGTCTATTCCTCCAAACCTATTATTGACGTAAAGATGTTGAGGGTCAAACACAAAAATACCGAAACTGTAGATTGAATTTGAAGAAAGAAACAGTTCAGTGCATGTGAGGGGCAGATAAAAAACAGACCACGCGTCACTACATACCGAATGTATGTCTTTTCTTAAAAGTAATCCCCATAAGAGTATAAGCACTTATTCGACTGCGACACTAGTGGATCAAATGTCTGCTGGTAGGAGTTATCCGTCGTAAAACACACGCTGTTGTTCCTTATCTGCCTCCATTACACTTGGACGATGACTGACTGCACACACTATCCTTCGCATTGGCTATAACTTGACCTTGAGCCCAGCAAGGATATAACGTTTACTGAAAATGCCATGCGTTGATTTCTATTTATTGTTTATAAGACACGTGGTCTGTTTTTAATTGATTGTTCTTTACAATATATAGTAGTCACATATGCAAAATGAAGTAACTAATCAAATTAGAATTAATTTTTATCAAAAGATGTTATATTAAATTAAATATAATTCGCAAATGCTACAATCATTGGCTAGAAGAAAATATTCAATTCACAAGAAATTAGTTATATATTTACATGCGTTTTAGCAAGAGAGAAGTCGAATGTGTCGAAAGCGTCACCTAATCCCATCTCACTTCTCTCTGAAATACATTTATAGTATCTTCTTCGTGCGCTTTAGTAAAGTTACAATGTATGATTATATAAACTTTAATCATGAAGACCTTTGTTTAGAAGTGCACAACGAGAAAGAAAAAAAATGTATGAATGTTTGTGATAAATAAACAATCTTTGCAAATTTGTCAAATTGTCACGCTAAAAGTATTCAGATTAATTTGGTTGAATTGTAATTTTACTGATTCTTTTCAAGTGAAACATTTGGTCAATTTAGTAGGTGAGAAACAGGTATTGTTTCTGGAAGAACAATGAATGCAAGAGATGTAGATTTTATTAGAGAAGTGCAATATGAAAATAAAAAAGAAGTAAGAAGCTTCATGTGAGAATTTTTAATGTTGGAAATGATTTGAGGAGTAAGTGAGTTCAAGATTTAGAAAGGTAACTAACAGGTTGACGTTTAGTGTATGACTGGATAAAAAGAGGTAGAAACATTTAGAGAAAAAAAAGTGTAGTTTAGTGGCAAATTTCGAGTGTTGGTCAAGTAGGTACAATTCCAAGAGAAAAGTGGAAGCTGGGACTTTTTTCGAACCGAATCCGATACCTAAAATTCAAAATATTGTATGAATTCAATTTATTTAGTGGAGCATTTTCAATTAGTCAAGTCATTTACTTCGGAAAGGGAGCAGGTAAAATCCTTCTGTGATTATAATAACTTCCTGATTTCAGTATGGTCATAAATCTATCAGTATGAAACCGAAATAAAATAGCAGTGTTGCCAGAAAGAATGTTAAAGAACAAGAGAGAGACAGAAGAATACACGAAAGACCACATTGCTAATAACGATACTTATAATGATTTTTTTTAAAATGTAGGAGTGTAATCACTATTACACAGTTTGTATGGGTTTCACCACTGCAAGTCATTAAAGTAAACACTTCTTCATATTAAATCTAAGAGATAATAGAAAACGGGAAAGACAAAATATCTCTTTAATATGCTGGGTTGCCCATAATCCTAGGAAAGTGTGAAAAGTGTCTATCTATCCATCAGAGCACGAATGAAAATTATATTTTGATGATGATGATGATGCTTGTGGTGGTCTATCTTACATGCAGAAGGTGAAGGTGTAAATATGAATCTATCTGCTTTATTTTACCTTTGGAAACTTGGATTCTTCGTCAATGAGAGCCATGATGTTTAACTGCTTAATAGCTATCAAATCAAGAGCATCCTGGTTGTCTACGAATTCTATGTGTTGCCAACTAATTCCTTCTGAGTTGTATTCTTCCTGTTCCAGCTTAAATATATGTTGTACAAAGAACTGCTGAAGGTTTTCATTAGCGTAATTAATGCAGAACTGCTCAAAACTGAAAGGAAAGGAAAGAAGGTTGGAGATTATTAAGACTGGTATTTCAAAAAATTAAAACAAATATAACAGTTAAGAGAAATGGAAAAGGAGGAATGTTACTGAAGACAACAACGAAATATTAAATTCTAAAGTGTCTCCCAAGAAGAAGAATCAATGTTTTAGAATTTTTTTGGTTAGTTGTTATGCATTTTCTAGTCTTCTTAACTTTTGTATTTCTTCATCGAGAACCCGAAACTAGTTTGTGGTCATCTATTTCCTTGTCAACAACATCAACTGGTTGAATATTGCAGAAACTAATTGCATGTAATTGAATTTCAGAAATACACCAATATCAACACAATTTCATTGCGTTAAAAAAAAAACTGCTAGCTAAGAAGGTTTCTACCTAAATTGGATAAACTACATTGTAAGAATCTGGATATTTTACAGCATTGGCCAAATTATTGGACTCGTTGGAGAAGTATTAACAGTAAAATATTATTTTGAAAGCGGTCTAACTTATTTTCTGTACCCTAGCACTGTAAACAAACTCTAGTATCTGCTTGATAATAATCGCCTTTTTACTTTTTTTTTCTTTCATTTCTTGTAAGACTGTTCTTTGACGAAAGAGGTATGAAATTGTTCTCACGGCCTGGAAATGGTTGAGATTCGAATCCCATTGACAACATCTGGAATGATCTGAAGAACAAATGCCCTGTACCACAAAATTTCATGACCTTGAATACTTGTCTTGATGTAAAAGTATATCAGATCAATGTATCGAATTTTTTGCCCTTATCAAGGTCATAGGTGATCATATGAAGTACTGACAGAGCATCTGTGTATATGAAAGAGAAAATTGTCCTTGCATTTGATACTTTTCTATCAACTGCGGAAGTATAGTTTGTGTTTCATTTCTTTAATTAATGAGTCTAATAATTTGACTAATACTGTAGTGTTACTATTTTCAGACTGTTACTAATAACTTATATAGTATTCTAAGAGTACAACTTTGTCAAATCCAAAATATACCTGTTTGTATTGAAATTTTCAAAGCCAAATATGTCCAGCACTCCAATAGCACTTCGTGCAGCTGCTTTAGGTTTATAAATGGCGTTATTAATTTTGTTGACTATCAATATGAACAATCTCCCATAGATTCCCTTGACAAAGGCATCCCGAACATCTACTGATTGCTCTCTTGAAAGGGTTGAAACCTGAAATCGAAAAAAAAAATGTAATACCATGAATAATTATTTAAAACAGGACCAAAATTGAGGAGAATTCTAAGTAAAACGTTTAGGCATCTGTTGACGTTGTAAACTGCGTGACTACAAAGATTCCGTATCAAAAAAAAAATATAAGAAATGCAAGTTGTCTAGCGGTGTTAAAAAAAATTACAGTAAAATTGCTACAATCAGTTCTTTAGAACACCATGTAAATATCTAATAGCTACAGGATTCATACTTGCTTTCCCATTTTCTCTTCAATTACTGGATACATAGAATATTTATATATTATCCACGAAGCTTCTTGTATATGTTTTCATTTATGCTTTCTTTATTGCATTGTATACATCATATACTGCTATTTTATTATAATATATTCGGTATTTGACCAATATTCTCAAGTAGACTAATAATATATATTTTCATTATAAATTTCATATCAATTACTAATATTTTCATCCATAAAGTTACGTTTATGTTAATATCAAACTTACCACGGTCTCTCCATGGGCGAAGATAGTTTTACTTGTTAGGGCTTCAATTAAGGCTTGTTTAGGAACACCTAGAAACCCAGCGACTCTTTGAACATTTGTATGGTCCGGAATCTCTGTTGCGTCCAAATTATCTGCGAATAATAATCGTTTTAAGTACTATAACACCATTTTCGTAAGATGGCGAAAATTTATCGTGTAAAACTCTAGTCTGGGTAAGATCGAACAATTCTATGTTCCCATAATATTTACTTTAAGATCCATTTCAATGTTATCTGTTCAATGATTTTAATTTAATATTTGCGAAACCTTTTATTTTAACTTAATGATATAAACTTCCTTAATTTATCTCCGGTCAGACCATGAATGCTTAATTACTGACTGCAGAAAGATGTGAAAAAAAAATTAAAAGTGGCGGGTATGAAAGACAGCAAGGCACTAGTGCAATATTTGAAATTGTATCTTGCAGATAAAGCAAATAAAAAATTCCTGTTTCAAAGAACTTCATTTCTTGTTTGGAAAGGGAGACTAGATCAGGAACAAGTCGCTCTTAAAATGTACATATTTATGAATTCTGTATATTCATCAATTTATATCTATGTAGACAACTCTAAACAATAACTCTTACCACCCATACAATTCATTTTATCTTATCTAAACAATAACTCGTTGTTACCGGATTGTCACCTTACAATCATTTTATGTTACAATATTCTATTTTTTCCCCTTTACACGAAAAAATATATCTCCCCGGATTTAATAAACGAACATAACTAACCATTAATATTAAAGAGAGAAAAGTATGTGACTGGATCGTGGATCGAACTCGGGACCTTTGGGTTACCGTCCCAATGCGCATTGTACCTGCAGAGGCTTGGTGTACAGAAAAAAATCGGAAGTTACCTCCATTTCAACTTTGTACACTAACCAAGTATATTTCATGGTAAAGATCGTGACTCCTTCTGACCTGAAATATAAAACTTTGGATTGGGAAACACTGATACTCGTATCTATAGGAAATCGGGTGGTTCTTTAAAAAAAACTTGCTTTGATAAAATTATAACATGTATATTATAGGTTGGTGTAATCTATATACACAATGGATTAGAGGCCTTGTAATCAAGAGGTCTAGGTTCAATTTCCGCCAGGAACGCATTAAGTGTGGTGGTTTAGAATATAACGTAGGTCCTTTTACAAGTAGTTTTATCTCCATTCTCAGTACACTGAAGAACAGAGGCAATAACATTTTAAAACATCGAAAAAATATGTGACCCTTACAAGAATATCTCGCTGAAATAGTCGCTACAATATTTCACATTATCTTATTAAACTTGATCAGGTGTCATAATACAGGGAAAACTTACACTACATTAAAACTGCCATCGGTGATAAATATTCTTCAGTCTTTCACTGATTCCTACTTACGTTATATTGTTCGTAACGTAAAGTTTTTACCTCTGGCGTTTAACACCTAATGAAATAGGTGGTGAACTGAAATAAGACAAGTGTTTTAGCAAAGTATCCAGTTAGTCATTTTATGTTTTCTGTATTTTCAAGATGAGAGCTCATAGTGTTTTCAGAATGAAAAAAAAAATATGTAGTAATCTTAAGATAAACAATAAGCAGAAAGAGTAAAAATGGTAATAATGTGAACCAAAGATGCTGAAAATGTCTTTTCTGTTACAACGACCATTTTTTTAAACTCCCTTTACAATCCGTTTAAGTGTAACTTACCTATCACAGCTGCTTTGTATTTGATATTTCCCATATGTAGCAAAGCCGAAAGAAGTTTTAAGATTTCCCATATTTCCTGATCAGAAAACATAAGAACTTTCATTGCTGATCTAATATCTGCAAATTCCGCTGTGTCATCACGACCTTCGCATGTTACACTACCTCCCTGTGAAATGAAAGATATCATGTCTGAATTATTACTATGGCTTTTGAATAAGAGAAGAAAAAGGGGAAAACCTTGCTAATAAATTATTTTGAATGCTTTACATCTGCTAATATAGAGTCTTATTTTACAGCAAACCATATTATTTTCTAGTACTACTCTGGTTTGAAACTACGTTATGCTTTACTTCGTTAAACATATAATAATTGTTGGAAATGGTAACTTTAATTTCATGGCAGCTTACGAATCAGTTCATCACGTCATTAACTTTCATTGTATCTATCGAGAAATGTGGTACTCTTGTCTTTAATCCAAGATGCTAAGAATAAGGAACATTACTCTTCTTTTGTTTTATATAATCAGCTTTACACAAATAATTTCCTTTCGAGCTTATTTTTACATTGTTTATTTAATCTTCTTCTTACGAATTGAATTGAATTTATTTTAATGCCTTTAGGCAACTATGGCTCAGGCTGTATGGATGATGATGGGATGAATTAGTGGAATGAAGAAAGTGGGAGGAAACGGGAGCACCTCGAGAAAACCCACGCACACGGTGTTTGTCCACCACAAAGCCCACATGGCATGAGCAGGGATCGATCCGACGACCCCTAGCACCAGAGATGAGCGCTCTACCAACTGAGCCACCGTGGCCCCTTTCTTGTTAACGACTTTTTCAAGATCATTCGATACATTTCCTATGAAAATGAACTAAGAAGGAAGCAAAAGAAAGCTGTTTGATTAATCTGGACACTTAAAACTTAACCGTAAACCCAATAGGTGAGATTTGGGTTTGGGATTAATGCCCTGGTCAAATATAGATGAGTGTGATATCTCCATATTTTTTCTGTATTTCTGCGTATATTTCAGAATGCTCAGATATGATTCTTTCTTCATACATTCTACATTTAGTGTCATCTTTTGTACTTTAGCTATCGATATATAACCCTCAAATCATAGCACTGGCATCTTCATGTTTTACTCTTAAGTTTTGACCTTATTATCTTCAATTAGCTTTAAGCAAATAGTCATCTACTCACTGGATTTGAAACCATTTAATTATCTTTCAGTTACAAATATAACATTATTACCCGAATTATTTTCTTTCAAAAACTTAAGATTTAGAAACTGAAAGTCTCTTTTTTCAATACAATTAGGTAACAAACATTTCTTCGTATCTATTCTCCTCTTTTATTTATTTATTAATTTTGGTACTTCTTCAAAGTTATTATGGATGGAGTTTTCCTTTGCATCAATCGCTGAAGTTTTTACCTACACATTTACTGTTAATTATTCTAGTATTTTTTTCTCAGCTTTTTAAAACACTGAACTTTCTTTGAGCATTTAGGTTTTTTGGTTGCTGTTTCCACGCATTTTATTTTTATTTAAGCATATTCTATGAACCCGAATATACATGATATAAGTATAATTTTATCATTTGATGTGATATGTTTAAAGTATAATTGAAGAGATGAGTTCATAATTTTTTTTCTTTTTTTTAAAAGTTTCAAGTAATGTAACATTGTAAATAATCATATATCTCATTTTTGTTTTTTTTTATTTATTGCAAATTGTTTCTCATATAAATTCTATTGTGAAGATAAATATTATTAAGATAAATTTATTATATTAGAAAGAACTCTGATAACACTTTACTAAAAAAGTCCATAAGATAAATTCTAGTATTAACATGGGCATAAAACATAGTGTTGAACCACCAATACAAATCAAGAGAAAGTTTTCTTATGTTAATTTTTGATATCACAAATTAATTTACTATATGCCAGGAAATCGTAAAAAGAATATTTGCAGGGAAACACTTGTGAACAAATATCAAAATTTACTTCGTCTCTAACGATAACTAACTATCAATCCACCATTGGCTTGATTGTTTCCACAATTAAACGACAAAATAAGTAAACCACAAGTATAGACAACAAAATCTTACCCCGGTTAAATATTTGTAATGAGAAGCATCCTGTAACTCTAACTTCTGTTTTTCTTCTCTACCTAAACCAGCTAACATGCAGTAGAAAATATGATAATTTCTTTCATCGGTGCTTTGAGAAACGATGCGAGATTTCTCCAGAAGATATTGTTCAATTTTGGCTCCTTCTATAACACCTTGCTTGTTAAAATGAATGTCAATATATTTGCCAAATCTTGAAGAGTTATCGTTTCGAATGGTTTTGGCATTTCCAAATGCTGGAAGAGAAAGAAGAAATAAATTAAGGAATTACATTCTTCTTTACTTAATAAATTGGTTTGAAAAATATGTCGATATTAATAGTAATTTGTAATTATACTAATAATTTAATTTATAATTAATATACACTGAGGATGTGGTTAGTGAAATATATCCTATTAATACTTATGAAAATTATTTTGAAAGTGTATTTTCAATAAATCAGTTTTCATTCTGAAGTTAATTGACTAAATCACCAGGTGATTTTTATTTCACATTTTATTTGTCATCTACGTTATTGACACGCAACGAACATATCGAAATACAGTACTCAAACATTGTTCGAAGAGAATAAGTTAAGATTTATATATGATAGAGAAATCAAGAAATTAATCACACTGTTTTTGTTCCAATCAATACTTTTGCAAACTCGTTGTAATATCTTAACATTTGTAATGAAACCCATGAGTAAGAAATTTCTTTCGATCTCTAATTTATGTAAATTAATTTGAAATATGATACCATGGAAATATTTCTACTGAAACGTTCTAATGTTTACTTCATCGACCTGAAGTACATCATTAGCATACAATATTTGATTTCTATATGTTGTTGAAACGCAAACAATAAACATAATATCTTTAAGAAAATACAAACCTTCTAGAATTGGGTTGGCTTCCAGAATCTGTTGCTCAATCCACGAATGTTTCCCGCTAATGGCAGCCAAATACTGGAGAATCAATTTTGTACTTTCTGTTTTACCTGCTCCACTTTCACCACTAAAATTAAAGAACAGGAATGTATTTCGTTAATTAATTGGATCGCCAGTTGCAAAATCTGCAAAAATAACTTTTCCTTTTAGAAATTCAGTTAAGAAGATGAACGTTCCCTGACCGTGAGAGTAGTTAAATGTTGTGTGTTAGTAGCATATCTGGAACGTTGCACAAGCTACACGTTTCGAGACTGAGATCAGAAACAACTTGGATTAGTGGCGCAGTAGTTTCTGCACGCAGCACCTAGTGTTTGTGAATCTGTATAAGAGAAATGACGAAGAGAACATGATGCTTTCTGTGGCCTCATGAGGTGGATAAAACAAATGGGCAAATGCATAGAAGTTTGCTCTATGCTTTTGAAGCATGTAAAAGATTATGTGCCGCAAACAGTAGAAATGTGTATTTCTTTTACGACGGATGTCCGGGACAAAATAATAATCAACAGTTTATCAGATTTCTTTTATCTCTGATTCCGACAGGTTTGAAGAAGAAGGTTAGAGGTTTTGAGTCATAAAGATAAGTCTGATAAAACATGACAGAATACATATTCTCGGTGCATACAAATTAATCATTGAAAGGTAAAGACATTTGGTTGAGAAAATGTAAACTAGGTGGATTTTGTAATCCAAGGAATGGTGGTCAGTCCACTACTGTAAGTTCTATCTGAACTACTGTTTTGGAAGAAAATTTCAAGGTATTTAAAGATTTCATTTCATCCATTGGAAATCATGACTTTCAGGTACAATACTATATTGGAAGAAACAGTTGTTCCACAGAACTATATCGATGTTTTACAGGCTTAATATTTTAAGATTTCTACGCCAAACATGATTGTAGTTTCGCTTTCAATTCATAAAGCTTATTTCCTGGGAAAGGTACGAATCATGAAATCCAATTTACAAGACACAGAAAGACCTTGAAGTTATATCTTTTCAGAGTACAAGGCTTGGTATGAACATTGTCCATCATATAACGGTATTCCTGAAAAGGATAAACTGTTTTCATGTCCTGATCAAACAACGTAGATGTAAGTTATTGGAGAACAGACTGAACTATCAAATGATTTGACTCGCTAATATTGTCAAACTTCCGTAATTTACTAAGCATTCATCATCATACAATGTCTTGTTATTTATTAATATGTGTGGACTGAAGTGGTTTCAACAACATTAAAGCGAACAGGTATTGTTATGTGTTTGCGAACTTTAAAGTGAAATTTTCTATTTGCTTAAACTTAAAATGTATTACTGTCGTATCTTGATTATAATTTACAAAACGTTTTACCGTGGTGAGTAACAAGTGTTAATAAAGATGGAACCCAAAAAATAAAGTTGTATGATTTGTTTGTTTTACAGGTCACCCCTAAGAGTCGTTGGTTTTCAGTATACAGACGGGAAGTCTTAACGTAAAACATTGATGTACACAATAATGTAGATGTGCTTAACTGAGCTTATTGATACGTGAGATGCAGTTTGCTGAATATACATGTAGATCGTCTTGAATAGAGGAACCGATTATGTTCTGCTACAATTATTTTTATAACTAATTTTGGTAATGATATGTCTTACACATGAGCGATTATTAAATACGTTTTTATAAACAGAAGTTTGTTACTCAGCAATGTTTTGTCTCGTAACTTTTCTAATCTGATGCAAGGGCCTATTTTTCCCAAGAATCGATTATTTACGGGGAAATCATGCATGTATCTAACGCAAGAATTACTAAACAAACCCGCTTGATGAATACTTAACCTAATCTAACCTAACCATTAAGTTACATACGGAATATTGAGGTTAAGTTAGCGAATGGTTTATGAGTCATTAAAATAATGTATTCTTTACAATTTTAGTTAGACTTGAATGATTTACGTAGTTTTTACAGCTACTGATTCTGCTATGTATCAATAACAGAGATAGAATTTATGAAATTTGCAACCACTAATTTTATGTATGTAAAAATTCTTGTTTTAAACTAAATTAAGTATGCAGTTAAATATGACATTGGAAATTAGTATGAAAAGTAACAAACAATATTAAAGCCTCTTGAATGAGATTACAAACTGATAAAATGTTGTTTGAAATATGATATAAAAAATGTACTAACAGATTGTTTTTTTCAAACTGCAAAATGGGTTTCCAAAATTAGAAAATCAGGTTTCTTAAACCATTTACATGATTTATGGCAAAATTATCAATACTATTGGCAATAAATGACCAAGTGATGGCTCGTTGAAATATTAGGATCCTGATTGCAGACTATATTTATTTTTATATATACATCCAAATATCTTCAAATTCATTTCAGCAATCAATATAAAATTCCGTAATCGATACAAACTAACCAAATCCATTCACTACAATGTCGTAAGTGAATAGCGTTTATAAACATATTTTCTATAACGATATCAGTATTTATATTGGAAGTAAACCAAATCTAATAGTGAAAATAAATTGCTTACCTTATCACAATACACTGATCAGTTCCGTGTCTTTTCATATGAGTGTAACTACTATCTCCAATAGCAAATATGTGCGGTGGTAGTTCCCCTATTTTTCTGTCTTTATAAAGATCAATTTGTTCGGTCGTGTAAATTGGCAATATTTGGTATGGATTAACAGCCACTAAAATAGAGCCGGTGTAAGTCTGAAAAGGAAAGAAAAACGTATTTCATGAAACGAATCTACACTATCTAAACTAATTTTTAAAATAAAACAAAATTCATCTAGTAATACGTATTTTATAAGTACTGAAGAGGGCAAATGTTACTTATAAAGCGATATAGCTTTTTATCCCTTCTTACGGTTGGTATTTAGTAAAATGAGGAAGAATATGATTTTTAAGTTAATATGTAGTTAGGATTCTATATTTATTTTAATTTTGATTCAATATGGGACATATCTACTACGCATACCAAGTAGATTGTTTTATGTGGATCACTTCTGGATGTTAAAATATGATGATGAACTTGCACGAACTAAACGTTCTTTGTGAATATCGGTAAAGATTTGTGTTGTAGTATTTAAATGTCCCTTATTTAAGATTTTGTACTTATTTATCTTCGCTTTAGAACTGAACAGTCTCTCCTGGGAAACCTGAATCTTGAATCAATTTGAATTCATGGTAAGAATATCTTTTCATCCATTTGTCGTCAAGATTAAATAATAGTACGTATATAATCCAGCCTAAATCCTAGTACGCAAATTAATTTTACAATAAAGAAATGTGTCTTACTCTATCTGAATTATATCCACAAATACATAATTTAATTTGAGCTTATTTACCTTAGGTAACTCAGGACTGAATAGTTTGAGAAAATGTTTAGGTTTCGGCGGAAAAATATAAACTGAAGACAAAAGTTATTTGGAGGCAACTGAATAATTTTATCCACTTTATAAAGATTGTTTGAATCATATATATATATGCTGTATAAGATATTATTTTCGTACTTTTACAATTGTAGCAAAAAATGTGGACTAAATACGCTGAATTAGACAGAATAAGTCTAAGGCAATTGCGTAATTTATTAATAACAAATGTTTAAAGCATAAATTAAAATTTCCTTGTAATGGACTTGGGTAAATTCTTGAAACTACAAAGTTTTGAATTCTTTATATTGAAAAGAGGTTCTAAGTAAAATGCAGATTTGTGTTAACAAAAGAATTGATTTAGTATTATTTTTAGTGAATATAACATTAAAAGATGTATAGAAAATAGTGCCAAAAGTATAAAACTATTTTGAACTTGACTAGTCATTTGAACTAATATATCTTTAGTTCTTGGTCGAATGAAACATGTTGTAATCATTGTGTACTAAACATAATTTTGACCAATAAATACTTACATAAATCAGGTTGTTCTTATACCGAATATGCAGATTTCGTAGAATTCCAGCCTCATGAAGATCTCCTAAAGAAATCATGTCCTCCACCCCTTGCACCGAGGTTGAGTGCATAGATTTGACACGTCCGTCTGGAACTATCCATTGCTCCTGGAAGTTTAAAAACAAGTTACCCATTCATATTCATAGTGGACCATGTTAATAATTATCATTATCATTATTGGAAAGAATGTCCTTGCGACTTGAGATTAAGATTGGTTACAAGTTCATCATACTTAATACACTATAAAAACTCAGTGAAGAACTAGTTTTGAAAATAAGTAAAGTGTTAAACGGCATGCTCTGTCATATTTAGATTCTTATTGGAAACTAGAGAAATTTTAAGAGCATGTAATTCGAATAGAAGTTTACTTCTGACTCTGTCTTGCGCAAGTAAAAATTCTTATGTAATTTATTTATTTGAATCAAGATTACAGGTCCAATAGCAGCATTATTTCACTTGAAAATTCATTCGACATAAAATCACATACTCATGCGCAACGCAATGAAAAACAAGAAGAGACATTTGGCATCATCTGTATGCTGTTACGCCAAATTTAACTTTTTATATATATTTGTTAAAACGAAAATGGAATATAATTTATTTCCCATACAATTTATATTACTATTAGTTAAATTTTCGTGATTGATCAGTGAATGACCCAAGAGTATATTAAACTAAATTTGTATTCTTCTTGGCAGCGGTATTGATTAAGAAGATCAACCATCAACATTTGCGCCATTTTACTATTTTATTTCCAGATACCCTTCTTTTTATTATATTGTTTCAATGTTTATATATGAGATTATGTGCTCTTGATTATGACAGGTAGTTGGTTAAATGAATGAATGTAACATAACTAATAATAACATACAAAGATATGAGTTCTCATGTACATAATTAAGTCATAACATTGGATACTTATACAAAAATAGCCCCATTATTGTTGAATGGAGTTTAGTTGGTGTCAGCCATTTTGTTTCAGAGTTACATTGAATTAATTGCCCCATAGTCATTCAATGGGGCATAGTTGGTGTCAGCCAGTCTGCTTCATAGTTAAAGGAGTCAATAATAATAAACAACAATGTACACTTTCACTTATAATTTTAATTGAGATGTTTATAATTTTTAACTTTATTTTTTTAAAGAAGGTCATGATGCGCTGAAGACTAACTGAATGCTAATTGGCACTTACCGGCGTTGAAAAGTAGTCTTCAAATGTTTAGTTTTCTTCTCTTACGTTTCTGGCTAGGCGTTTTTCTCTGTGATCATGGGAGCAGTATAAGCTCCCGAAACGTCAGAAGACAAAAGAAAAATAAGCATTTGAAGACTACTTATCAACGCCGGTAATTGCTAATTAGCATTGTTTTTTTTGTTTTTTTACTTCTGCGTTTTTTTTATGTATCTTAATAATTTTTGTTATCTATGATCAGGTATGTCAGAAGATATTTTAAGTTTGTAGAAAACTTAAAAGACTTTTCTTGAGGGGGGAAAATAATTAAAGATATAAATAACGTTGATTTCTGAAATTTTAGTATATTATATTTTAATTTATAAATATCTTTTCATTTTCCTTAGATAAGATAGAAGTATGTAACCTATTTTTATAGTCGAATTGCAGATTATAGAGTCCATACATAGAGGTAATTGATAATGAGAGCGGGTGAGGCTATTCACTAAAGATGTTTGTTGTTTTTCGTATTTTGAGCATTGAAAGAATATTTGATTGATGGTTTCATATGTTTGATCGCTATTACACTCACAGTAAGGAATACTGTGGTTTGCTCTTACTCTAATTACTAATACTGTGGTTTGTCTGTACAATTTAAAGTTATAGAACCAGGGAGGAGAGAGTTGCAGGTTAACATGTGGTCTGTGAATTTATCGAGATAATGAAGAAGAGGAATTTACCCATTCTGAGTAGATATTTTTTATTTTTTTCTTAATTTTATATATTAAATCTTCCCAGTGGATACGTATGTTATGTATTTCCTTTTTACTCACCGCAATGAAAAACAAAGAAGAGACATTTGGTATCACCTGTATGATTTTACGCCAAATGTAACTTTTTATAACACATTATATAAATATTTGTTAAAACGAAAATGGAATATCATTTATTTCCCATACAATTTATATTACTATTAGTTAAATTTTCGTGATTGATCCGTGAATGGCGGAACAGTATATTTAAACAAAAATTAATACACTAAACAAGCTTTGAAGACACGTCTATTCGATATCATGAAAACATCCACAAATTTCTCCAAATATGGGATAGCTGCGCTGAGAGTTGATAGATGGCAGGTATGGACTGAAAATAGTGACGCTAAAATTATCCTAGGGGCCGCGGTGGCTCAGTTGGTAGAGCGCTCACTTCTGGTGCTAAGGGTCGTCGGATCGATCCCTGCTCATGCCATGTGGGCTTTGTGGTGGACAAACACCGTGTGCGTGGGTTTTCTCGGGGTTCTCCCATTTCCTCCCACTTTCTTCATTCCACCAATTCATCCCATCATCATCCATACGGTCTGATCCATAGTTGACTAAAGGCCTTAAAATAAATTCAACAACAGGTTATGGTCTCGTTGGTTTGAAACTTGACGAAACCTATTCATTTAAGGTACACTATCATTGACAAAATACGTATTAATTCAAGATGCACAGGAATACTTCATTGCATAATACGTATTCATTCAAAGTGCACAGGAGTACTCCATTGGTAAAATAAACTATGAGTCCACTGTTTACAGAAGTAAAGGACAGTGAGTGGATGTTGACTGTTTAGACTAAAGATTAAATCTTAGACTAAAGGAAATAGAGGAAACTATAGATTTATGTCACAGAAAATGACAAATGAAAGATGTAAGAGTACAAAGAATCAGATGTAAGGTGAAAGATGCGTACAACATGATACAACTAACCACCAAGAGATTAATCTGTTGGTTTTTTAACACATTCAAAAACTTAATGCCTCTACATATACACAAGAGTTGCTCCCGTTATTGATGGAAACAAGTATTGGAACGAAACAGGTATAATTATCATTGTCAAATGCGTCGATAGATGTAGAATTACAAAGACTCGTGTCCAAAATTATGATCTTCTTTCAAATGAATAAGCCTAGAACGAACATGATGAGGAAATCGCTAATGTGGAGGATTGATACAACCTACAATGCAGAAAGAAAATCGGTATAAGAAATTGATATAAATGCCACTAATAATACGAGTGTATATTGAATAATTTATGTTCAAATTATTTGTAACCAAAATGTTCCACAGTTTGTAAGGTAGAAACATTTATTCTTATTTTTTCTTGAACACTGTTACTGGATTTATGTATCTGCTGTGTACTGTCATTAAATAAATAAATCAGATAAGTAGATTAGTCTCAAAAACAGTAGAAGACAGTGGCGAACTGGCCAGGCCGGAAGGGCGGGAATTCCCGCCTGGTCGCCCTCTGTAAAAAAGGAAAGAAGGCGAAAACACTATAAGAATTCAGTAAAATAACCGCAATAGCACAACATCAGGTCCACTTAGTGTTTATATGGGACTCACATCGTCAATGTCAATCAATATTAGCACATTTTACCGCACTTGATGAGATCTGGGCCCCTCAAGGGAGTTATATAGGTATTCCCATGAAGCAAAAAAGCAAACTTTAGACTATTTGATGCGATGTGATCCCAAAATGGAAATAGGTGGATGTACCGATGAAGTATAAAGCGCACTTTAGTCCACATGATGCGATGTGGGACCCACATGGGAATTACGTGTGTGTGCCGTGATCATCAGCTTGACTTTCATCAGTCCAGTTCCTGGAAATTTCCACGCAGGTTGGTTGGCTGGGCTCTTTCAGGAATGTTTTTGACAATTTAAAGGTTTAGTGAGCCCTAGGTCGGTCCCATATCGGCCAAGGTGGGCAAAATGTTTGCTAGTCAAGGTGGGACCCATGCCGACCATTCGAACTGGAACGGCATAGAAATATCATACTGACCCTCATTGGCCAAAACTCTTGTCCTACTGGAAAATTATTGAAAATATTAATTAGCTACGGATAGAGCTTTAGGGTGTGGAAAACAGGCAAGAAAGTAAGTATTTAGAGATTGACAAGTTGTAATCAATCGATACAAATAATCACGTTCTCGACTGACGACAAAATCAGTACTTGAGGCTAAAGAGGCCCACTGTGTTTCACAAGTAATCCCCTAATCTCCTCAAGAAATATAGGTTTAAATACTCGCAAATTGGTGCTTCAATTTTCAGCAGAACAAAAGGTTCACGTTGGAAAATATTAAATTTTGACTGAAATGCCGCTCGCAGTGTGTTACGGAGTATCTTACATAGTTTGAAAGTTCTTTCTTATGAACAAGCGACCTATTTAAAGTAGACAGTAAAGGTGGAGAACACAAGAATAGGCTATTATACAGTGTAATATTGAAAAGCACCGAAAACCTTCGAGAGATCATAGTACATAAAAATAAAGAAAAATGTCTTAGTCACTTCCGCCGCGTTTCGGAGCTCCAGGCTTTGGAAAGTGTGAGAAAATCAACTTTAGAGTTCTAATTTCCAATATTATTAACAGTAGAACTGATGAGACGTGATATCATCAGACTTCAAACCTGCTCTATCCAGATACATATGTTCCAAAATTGTGGAATGGGTGCCCTTAAAGGAAGTAAGGGTTACCAGAAATTCTCTGAAGTAAATGTGGGTCGAAATGACCATGAATGGAACAAATGTCCAGCAGATAACAATTTGGTTGCACCAAGTGGATATCAAACAGATTCCATATAGCAAACGATATTGTTAAACAATATGTGGTTGCATAACAATAAGGAATAGGAAGTACATATATTCGACAAACATGTAGTTTATTTGATAACAGGAGAGAGAATATAATTCCCAGATTGGGTGGCGGCGATTGCGTACATCATTTTTACTCATCGGAACGTCGTCTTATTCATGGTCGTTTCGACCTGCCTTTTCTTCAAAGAATTTCTGGAAATCACCTACTTCCTTTGCGTACTCATTGTACAATTTTGGAATACGCAGTTTTGGACACAGAGTAGATTTCAAGTCTTCGAAGTTAGCATGCTGCATCAGCTCTACAGTTTGTGGTATTTGACAATTGAAACTCCAGCGTTCATGTTTCCGCTTTCGGCAATCTGTATCTCCGTAACACGGAGGAATTTCCACACCGGAGACTAGATCTTTTTTTTTTTCCTCATTTTTTTCATGCACTATCATCTCTCGAAGTTTGTTGCTATATTACGTCATCGCTTTGTATATATGTAGAAATACGGAAATTTTGCATTTGCGGTGAGAGCGAAGCTTCATTTTATGACCTGTCTTTTTATCATCAAGGCTGTAAAGACATACTATGCTAGAAGCTCTGGATACGATAACAGGAATCCCTAGAAAAAAAGCAGAAAACTCTCCAGAGAAACAAGAAAACAGTACAACCCAGGCTGACTAAGACCGGTTGGAAATAGTCAGAAACTGCAGGAAATAAAACTGCAAATAATATCATCGGTTCTTTTCGTGTCTAACAAAACATTTTGACAAGCGAAAGGTTTGGTTTGGTATATTTTTCACCCAAACAAAAGCTTTTAACAACTAAAAATTCATTCTCAACGAAGAACTCCCAAAAATTGCATGGGAACTGAAAGAGAAAATGAAGCAGACCCACAACCAAGAAAATCCAAATACAAGAAGCCCTCATTCTGGCGAAGAAGAATTTGACTACACTCAAGGGGGACGTAGAAATCTTACAGACCATGGTCATTCTGGAATTTCTTAGAGTCCAGAATTTCGTTCTGGACCAAACCTAAACCGAATATTTCACCCCTTATAAAGCTGTGAAACGTTTAAGGCAGAATGTCAATAAGTACTAATATAGGGAACTAGTGAGATAAAAGCAAAAATATTGAAATATAGAATAGCCCTCCAAAAATTAAAGGGAAGTAATATGTGACCGAATATATCCCTTCATTATATACGAGAGCATACTAGCCATCTACAGGAGATGTTAGAACTTCTTAAAATCTATCCGACTTGAGTCAAAGATGCCTAAATGCCTAAAAAATAAATTAAAATTGAAATAGTACCTAACACAAACAACCTTCTAAAAAAAACTGCTTACGCATGTAAAGGATTTAATCAAGAAGGAGCCCAACATATTGGAATTGGGTTAAGAGCGTGTTAAAAATATAAGCATTTCCACTAACAAACATGAAAACATTTGTTTTGGGGACCCAATTAGCAAATCCACGAGATAAAAGGCAGGTGGATGAAAACAGGAGATGAAAACCATTAAGTTAATGGAAGGATGGTGTGACAGAATTCAGTGAAAATGTCCACCATCAAAGAAATCGTAAAAATAATAATAGAACAACAGGAAATTTTAATTCCTAAAATGGAAAGAGGAAGTTATAAATAGTGAGCAGTTGAGAACTAGGATAGAAACAGGAAGTGATAGCAAAATTAAAACACTGAAAAACAAAGAGAAATATCTGAAATTGAAAATAAATTCTGAGACCAATTAGGAGAAAAATGGATCTGAAACTAGAGTTCACAGCGAAACTAGGAAACAGATAAGCTCCTACAGAAATCCATAAAACCCTACTTGGCGAAGGATGTACACATCCGCATACAAACAGATAAAAGCATGTTGTTCTATCTACTAAACCGACACTTGAAGGGAGATGTACATATAATGCACACATAGTATATACACTACGTACACACGAAAACAGATAAAGACTTATGGTCCTAAATAGTGAGCAAGAACGGTAAACTGAAAGTCATACAGAAATCATACGGGATACATACGTTGGATGAACTTCATCACTGAAGTCAATTAGGCAGCACATGTAGGTGAAGACATTCTCAAATTAGAGAATATGAAGTGGGTGTGAATAAGCCTCGTTCAATACTGTGAAATTACAGTAAAAACTATCAGCGTCAAATCTAACATGTTGGATATATGCATGTGAGCCCTTATATTGAATCCCTGCCTGGCCCATCTACGTTCCAGTCCACTATTGGTAGAAGAGGTTGCAAACAAAAATGTACATATTGACTTCGTAGAGAATATGAAAAAAGTTGCTGAGGAAATCGAACATGAAGAAGGAGTAAACAAAATGAAGAAAGGAAGAAGGAGAGACAGTCAGAGTATTCTAATGAAAAACTGTTTCAATGTTCACGTGATGGGAAAACGAAAATATATATGATTGTTTTTATCGTACTTGAGTAATAGAAAGCAGGCAGTACAGATCTCTAGGACTGTTAATGAGAGAAGGATGGCATTCCATTCTTGTGTGGCTGAAATTAACAATGGTATTCCTCAGGGCTCTATTTTAGAGCCTATATTATTTATTTGCATATGAATTATTTGTTTCAGTTCATAGATTCGGAATATGTAGTTTTGCACGCTAATGATGTAAACGTTTTAGTAACTGGAAACACTCATCAGGAAGCAAAATGTACCTTAAAATCAATGATTGCAAGATTAATCGAGTGAGATTCAATAAACAGTCTAAATATAAATGTAGATAAACCAAAAATGCTATATTTTCATCTTTCTCACCGACCGCTTACGTTTTCCTCATAATTGTAAATTCTTTAAGTCTAGAATACACTTCTAAAAGTAAATTGTTAAGTGCTACTATAAACGAAGTTAAAACGGGATGATCACATTCTTGAACTAAATAAAATACTGAATGATGTCTGCTTCATCATATATAGATTACAAGGCACAGTCTCCCAAGAAACTCTGTTCTCATTATATTAAACAAAATGCTATGCTCTTATTAGCTTTGGAATAATATTTTGCAATGTATCACATGTTAATTTAAATACTCTTCGTGTATAAAAGAAGATTGTTAGAATTATTTTTAACATGAGCCCCAGACCATCATGTGAAGATGTGTTTAAATGTAAAAAAAAATCTAACAGTTACATGCTTACATATTTATAAGAGCGTAAGATTTACAAAGAAAAATAATCATTTATTTACTTATACGTCAAATAAGGACAATTACTGTACTATGCATGCAAAATAGAAACATTTTTTTCAGAAAGACAAAATTTCGCAACCACTCATTCTATAGTGTTTACCGTCATGTACCAGATTGTACATAAACTACACTACCGAATTACTTTTAAGAGTATTTAAAATATAAGTTAATTCAAATCGGATCTATTCAGTTTGTTTGTAAATAAGGTTTGTTGGTAATTATGCTGTCAATGATTACTTGAGTGATGATTCATTACGTAAATAATTTATGGTGATGTTAATTGTACTCAATTATAAAATTATATATCATCTTGTCTCATGTACA
>JAGDQP010029195.1:0-10076 GCA_022664845.1 Lepisma saccharinum | reverse complement strand
ATAAGTCTATCTATTATGAGGTCTATGATTACACATACACTTAAAGAGCTCAAATACAAAACCAAAGATTAAGTACAAGAAGTCCACACTGCTAGACACTAACTAAAAAGGCATGAATGCAATAACTGAACAGTCAATATGTTCAAAGCTCAATTTCCAATCATGTCTCTTAATAATTCCTGTACATAGCTCAAACTGCAAAGATTGTTTATCGTAACAGAATCACTGACATAGATATATTTCGGGCTTTCAAAATTTCTATTACCACGGAAAATGTTGCTGTTGCTTTCTTCCCAACCAAAATAAAATCCCTCAATTACACAGATTTCACGAGATTTGTTTAAGCAAATTTTGAAGTTTGATACCAATAAAATGTTACTCATAAGCCAACGAAAAAACCCGCACTTTCCCAAGAGAGAAAGATGAAGGAAGTACAGTGTATAGAAACCGTATATAAGCTAAAAAGAATAATTCATGAATGCAATTACTGTTCCAAAAATAAATTTTGTAAATTATTCATAAACACAGTATTCTAGGTGGTCAAATGCGTTTCTCTCTCTTTTGATTAAACAACTTTTGTTTTCAGGTGTTTGGAACGTATTTAATCTCGGAGATTAAAACCAAAACAAATACAAACCAGTTACTGGAGTGCGTTATTCAAGAAGATTCTTTTGAGTAAGAGCATTGTGCGTTATGATAGTTTTTCAACGAAATGTAATCCATTACAGTCTTCAGACTTTTGGAAACAGAAATTCAAATGCCTCAACAATTATATGAAATACAGCAGAAATATTGAAGTTGCCTCATATAGCTCATCCAACACAATAGGTAAATTGAATTTCAACTTAACATCTAATTTTCGAATTTCTGACAATTTCGAAAACCCGAGATACTGGGTTCTGACATTCCGGAATCCAACTTATAATTTGCACCCGCTAGAACTGAAGATGTGACTGGACTCAATATGCTATGACTTCATCAGAATGAGTATTAGTGGACAAGTGCTTTGATTCGTATTACGACTTAAATTTTCCCAATTTTTCTTTACTGACAAGCACTGACGAGCAAATCAGTTAGCGTTTAGGTGCATACGATATAATCTACGTCATACTGAACGAAAACAGATCGTAGATACATACAGGGTAGCGCCCTGATGGTGAGTTTCACCAATCTTCGCTAGACTTAAATGGATCGTTATGTACGTGCTTAAAAATTCATTACGTTTGTTAATAGTTAAACACTTAACAAAAGTTTGTGAAACCCGATACAAATATCATAGAATTTAATAACAGTCATGATCTTTTGGAATCTTTAGCTAACGCCAACACACTATTTGTATCATTAAAATATATACTACTGGAGTGCCAGCGTTGCAACTACGTGACCAAATGCTGGGCTTCAAGGAAACTACGTTAAGTGGCATCGTAAGTCGGATGTCAGGGGAGGTAAAGGTACGGGCACCAGTTTATAACATGAAGATCATCGTGAACAGTAGATGTAAAGTTTCATATCAGAACTCGTGGCAACTCCAGCCACACACATTGGTTCACACACTGCCCACGCTACTCTTGACTTTCTGTACGAAAAAAATTGTCATCATGCCATGGTGACTGCATTCCCTAGAAAAAACGTCATGGAGGTACAATGTGATCATTCCGCAGACTTCACATTAATCCATGTGACTTTTCTTCACAGAAACTTAGTACTAAAGGGACCTGAAAATGTGTTAAAAATCCGAACTCACCTAGCGCAAGTGTGCTGTGCGTTATCTGACGATTGGTCTCGAAACGTCGTTACTACGCCAAACCACATCTCTAAGGATTTCGTTAATTTTACCTGCAATGAAATCAACTACGTATGTCCTGTTTCTGACCAGAAAACAAATTTGAGCCCAATGCTTCGAAAAGGAGTTATGGCTACAAACATGAACTGCACCAGAGAGAAAAATATTTTTGCTTGTAAAAAGGCATTTCACCAGAGTACCTTCTTTTCTTACCATATTCGTGATAACACTATTAAATAAAAAATAGAAGTTATGTAGAACACACTAGTGTTCATCGTTTACGAAAAGAAAAAGATGAAAATACACAGTCATTAATTTTTAAAAAAAGGGCAAACTTAGACGACAATATGTAGATTCCATTGTGCACAACAGAAAGTGTATGGAATCTTATGAAATGTACAATTGTCAAGACATGGTACAATAATCTATATTTAGTGAGTTTTCTGTTTCGCTCGTGAGCAGTTCCAAAATTACAGGTGAAAAACGAAAAATGAATCGAATTCTACTTTTTGAATCGTTTGAAAACAAGTTCTGCATTTCTATGGACAAGTAAAAACTAGTGTTATTGATCGACCTGAGCCTTAGATGCCTAAAGTCCATAAAATAGAATTCAAATTCGTGTCACACATACTTCTATTTTCTGATCGACAGTGTCATCGACTCATCAACAATTTTGTAAAATGCACACTGGTGAATTTCTTAGTTACAAGCGAAAGTCTTTTTCCCGCTCTAGCACAGTTCATGTTTGTAACCATAACTCCTTTTCGAAGCATGGGAGCAACAGGTACAGGATGTAGTTGATTTCATTACAGGTAAAATTAACCCCCCCCCCAACATTGTGAGTCAAAACACCAGTCATATTAAACATGTTATCAATTTTAATTATACACAATTTTGCAGGATCTGATTAATATTTCTAATACACTATACATAAACCGCCGCCCAGTGTTCGATTTGTTATAAATTACGAAGGAGGGATCCTAAGAAAGAAGGAGGGTTGATGGTAAGTTTCAACATACTAGCTGTTTGGGTAGAAATACAAAGATGGTTGAGGTGATATTCAGAATTAACCGGGGATGAATTCCTCACGCACCAGGGAAAATCCCCGGCACCCTCCTGGCAAATCGAACACTGCTGTCGCCTATGGTGTGCTGGCACGTATTCCAGAAATCGCAATATAAAAGTTTAAGTGAAAGAACAACGGTCTATTTCACTTCTAACGCCCAACTCTCATCTTAATATCGTATGTGTAACCTTGTGTGGGCCGTTACTCATAAGCCGTTAAACCAATTTTCCTCCCTTCATCTGCAAACTTGACAGTTTCCAGATACGTAGTTGCACACCAGAGACGACGAAATATGAAGACACTTCCGTGTGCAGCCATCCTGTATGGCAGCGAGAAACGTGAATTTCTTTTGTCAAATGAATGCGGTTTCTCTGTTATGATTTGTGCACTTATACCTGAACTGACTTAGGGAAACCACAATAAATCGAGGTAAATACCTCAAAGTTTGCAGTCTCAACTTCTCGAGAACAAGTAAACTAGTCACATATGCTAGTCAAAGAGTTTGGATGATCACGAAGGATGAAGTCCACATTAGTATGATTTACCAAGCAGGTTTTAGGCTGTGGAACTTCGTACACTTATATGTAAGATTAAAGAAAAACTAACAGTGAGATCACGAAGTGGAAAACGCGGGTACGGGTTTAAGAAAGAGAGAAAAAAAATCAAGATGAGTAACGAACGATTATAAAATCAACCAACACGAAATACGAATCTCCGTTAGACACGTGTACGCGTAGTTTCTACATGAATATGATAATGTGAGGTTATTTGTATACATCGTTATAATAAATGGAAATAAAATCTTGAATAATAAAGTAACTCACGGTAGCGGATGTAGGATGATTTCCAAAGAGAAACTGAAAGGAAATCGGAAATGATCTGACATAACATACTATTTCCGGTAACAAATTTAAATAGAACAGGAGTTTTTTTTTTTTTTTTTTAAATTATAAACAGTTCTTTCGACTCGAAGCTGTAGCACTGCATGTTAATATATTACTAAAGGTCCTCCCGACATTCTCTACTGATTCAGTACGATGACAGACTATAAGGACTGTCGCCAAATCCACGTTTAATACACCCACAGAGTTTCCTTACATCTCCTTAACATCGAAATATCCGCCATAAGAAACGTCAACTTGAGGATTTAACCCCCCACCTAACAGAACCCTACTCTGACAAAATTCCAGTTTGCGAGGCGAGTGATTATGGAATATACATAACAAAAGTAATAATTGAATGTAACAACAATCGTATCATTGCTGATTACTTAGATTCACGCGATTAGATGTTAACTAGTTCGCATTTAATACGAGTTTTAATTTTGTGGGCTAATAAAAAACTTCATTGAGAAATTTAGTTCACGGTTAATATTTAATAAAAAGAAAACGTGAACATTTATGTGCAACTATATACTCCTGTGCTTCTTTGTGGACTGGGACGGATATCTGGAATGATACGGGAACTCCTGTTAAGAACATACTGTACGGCACCAGAGTTGAGCCTAGAACTTATGTTTGCTGCATGTGAGGAGTGGGTTCACTACCCACACATTCTCTTGCTTTGCTTAACGATTTGTGTATGCTAATACCTTGCTTCGATCGTATTACGGGTACAGTTTGATGTGCATTATTATATAACCCCCAGTCTTAATAGCATGGCGATAACAGTGTAGGGGTAAAGGAAAACAAACAATGGAAAATACGTAACTAAAAAATGGACATTCCTTTTGCATTTAACAGAGTAATTAGAGTAATTAGATCTTAGACTTAAGCTTGCCCAAATGTGACCAAGGCTTAGTTTGGCAATTTCATTTTTTTAGATTAATAATTACATGAATGATGATTCACGAAGCATATAAAAAAATATTTTTGCCAAGTTAGGTTTGAAAAATATATCTATATTTTAAAATAAACATGCAACAAGCTCATACAATATATATATATATATATATATTATATACGGGTTTATAACTGGCAAAAATACTAAACAAAAAATGTGTTGATTTGTGGAGTAGATTTTTCTTTCGTAAGCACACGAAGCAAGCTAACTACATACAGATTCAAGTAGCCTATTATTACAGTTTTCTGGAATAATTCACGAATCCAACTGTGATGAAAATCTTGGGGTGAACAGTGTGTCACGAAGAAAAGCTGCTGCGGACTAAGAAGGGAAATTCTTGCTTGCGGGAATTATTACGGAAGAGAAGTAGCATCTCGGGCTAGGCATCTCCTGAGACATGAAGAGTTGATTAGATGATCATACGAGTTGTAGTGGGAAGAAACGCTAGGAATAGAACGAGGCTAAAGTAAATCGATCGAATCATGAAAGATATCCTCAAAAGACTTGCTCACAGTCGACAAGCGTAAAGAACTGCTCCCAACCAATATCAGGACTGAACAGAAAGGAAATCAAACTAACACACATCTTACAATCAACTGAGAACATACACAATGGAGGATATATTGAATAACTATCTTTAGCGTTTTTTAAAAATGTCAACTTTTTTTCGCAATTAAAAAAAAAAGCCTGGTTAACTGAATGTGATGGACGGCCACCTCTCAACAAGAAAATCTTCTGGGAGATATTGTTAATTATTAGGGATAACGAATCATTTAGTTAATGAACGTTGTCTTCTCTTCAATACAGCTTAAAAATATGAGGAAAAAATTCTCGAAAACTAACATTTCAGAATTATTACGTATAAATCAATTCAGAATCGCAATCTAGAATATGCTGAAAAATGCTACTGTTTGGGTCTGCTTTCAAACCAAAATTTTTGATAGCATTTTTTTTTTTTTTTTTTTTTTTTTTTAAGTACTGACAAGTTCTGCATCAATTGAGTTTACTTGCCAACCGCTGGAATAACCATGGAAAAACTTGTCAGAATGGCAGGTAACTAACTAGATTCAAGGCTAGAAGTCCGGAACTGTCTCTAGTAACTCATGATCATATATTCAGCATAGTATGTGACGGCGCATAAGCATCAAACATTCACTCATATTACGTAAGCAAGATAAATACGTACGTAAACATTAGATAAATATTGTACATGTAAAATTTTCTGTCTGAAAAGGGGGAAAACAAAATAACTTAACAACTACTTTTGCAGCAACGGAAATTTGAACTAAACAAATTTGGTGCTATAAACCAAAGTAGGAAGATGGACATGAAATAACAAAGACGTATTAAAAAAAAAATCTCATTTTTAAGGTATCCGAGGAATGTTTCAACAAAATTACATAGATATAAGCTTGTGTCGTACTGCACATATTATGAAATAATGTTAATGTAACTCATGCTGTTACTTAAGATATAGGCAGAGACTGATTAATTTTGACACGAGATGCCATTCTCACTGGAAGTCCTTACACGCCTAAAGTAATTCAAGCTGCGTACAAGACCTACAGGAATAATTCCGGTCTTGTACACAACGTGTTACGTAAAGTTAAATATAAAGAAAACGACACGTAACACGTTTGTTCACATTCCAGACGAAATACGTTTGTTAACTGGATCTGTGAGCTTCAAACAATGAAACAAATGTAACACGGCTTTTTAAGTACGCATTTTTTTCAACATAAGGAAGAATAAAATTACCAAGCGGGATGAACAGGGGTAGCATACACGTCACGTCAGCAAAAGGTCTGATTTCGAAACCGAAGATCGGATACCGAACTGTCAATTAGCAGAGCATTGGCTTCGCATATGGAAGATCCTGGGATAGATCCTAGCGGACAGCCATCCTGGAGGTTTTTCAAGGAGTTTCCTGTCATACCGGGCTAAGACGGGATGGCACCTTAAAAAGTATGCGTTCTGGCCTACTTTCTTCCCACATCCTCTCCCCAACCCTATTTCGACCTGAGCAAAAGTTACCTAACGACCATAAATAAAATTCAAATTCCACGATCGGGTGTCCTGACTTACGTTCTTTTAAATCAACCAGTATTCTGGATTAAGACCAAGGTCGACACGCTCTCAAGATAGCAATTTGAAGACGAGGGATGAAGGTTTCAGATGTTGTAAAGCTTACAGAAATAGTTTTAGTTAAATTCGTTTCAGATAGAACCAAAATAGCTTTTTTTTTTTCTAAATACTTGCAAAAGAACTTAAATGTTACTAGTTCGACTAACACTCTCTTCACACGAACTATATTTTATAGTGACGAAAATATAACGTTGGTTTATTCAATGATATTGGGTAGCAATGAAAAATTAGAACTGACACAAAAGAATACACTGTAGTTTCTAGTTGCAACGCCAATACCGTTCAATTTCTTCAACTTATCTGCAAAACGGAACACAGAAATTCAAGCAGAATTTTAAAAATTGTATCGCGTATTGATACTCTGATTCTGTTCTGGCTCCTTTAGAAATCAAAAAACTTAATATTGTCTATTTTTAAATAATAAAACTACAGCAACAGAAAAAATGAACTCGGGCAAATAAGGAGGATGAATGCAAATACGAAGAAATTCTGTTTTCTGCTACAAAAGAAACATTGGGCAAGCTGCCAACACTAATACAGATTTCTAGGAAACTAGAATTCAGACATAATCAGAAAATAAAATCTGGTAAGGGATTATTCTCGGAGATTTTTAATCGTATTACTCTTTTTTAGGCTAGCCACACAGAAAAGAAGTGAGCGCTGCGATATGTTACAAACTTTCGCTTACTATCTCGTACACACTAAATCGAAAGGGCGATGCCTAAAAATTGAGGTGGGTATACGCCGTATACCTTCCATTACATCCCTGTAAGCAACCCATTATAACGCAAACTGATGTGCAAGGCAACATACATAATCAGAATATGTATTCTTTGATACGGACAGACGGACAAAGCGGGAAATTCCTCTTTATTAGAAATATCTCGCGCTATACTATCAAGGGACCTAAAAGCAGCGCAAGAAAACATGTTTTGTATAGACGTGCTAAATCCATATTATTTAAATAGTGGCATGCAAATCGATTGAGCGAAGTGGAGCGGAGCGAAGCATGTACAAATATATGGGTCGAATAACGACACTGAGGCACGAGTTAGACAAAATTCTGCTAAGCTCCAAATCGCTTTTCTGGTGTGCCTCAGTGTTCTTTCTAGTCTGCTGAAAGAACATTTACTGCGTTACAGTAAGCATCCTGCAATACTATAATGAACCGCACCGATCTTATGAAAACATTACAAGATTTTGATGAAACGACCTTTTATTCCTTCCGCCACTGCTAGTATGTACTGCCAGGCCCTTTACTATCCTACAATGCATGCTAACCGATACGTTCGTACTCATAAAATCCCTAACATTTCTATAAAAAGATCATAGCGGCCATGTTCGAAGAACACACCAGTTCACCTCCACTAGAGGTGAAATTACTTTACTGACCTAAACAACAGACTTACATAACACATTATAAAAACAATAGGGGAAGTCCAATAGAGGACACGCTGAATCTCATTTATCACACAAATTACTGTTTTCTTCATTCACTTCCACCTACTATTAACTCATTTTCCAAACACATCCCTCCTACTGAAAGTGGAGGAACGTCACCTCCTTGTATGGAAATCATCCAACACGCCCCTAATTACACAGAGACATGTGAAAGCAAAATGCGGAGACTTCTCTACTTTCGCGCAGCTATCATCAAAGACGGAACTTGCGTACTTTTTTAAGTTCAAGGGCACTACACACCTACTTTCATAGCGGTCACTGGTGAAGGTCACCACCACCACTATGTTATGATTATGATATCCGCACGCGATTTTCGTTAGAGCCGGCAAACTTATCTATCGATTTATCTCCAGAATCGCCTGTTTTGGCTGCAAGCCTATTCGTGCTAAATTCGAACTTTCCGTCGACTATAATAAGCTTTTGGAAACCATTCCAACTCTTGCAATCGCACTACTCATACGTGAAACTGTTGCACTTAGTTACCTGGCAAGACGTTCTACCTACCTCAACAGAAATGCGTATGATCGCTTTGCCAAGCAATCTTAAAATGTTGCTTTCGATGGGACAAGACAACCCGCTCATGTTCGTCACTAGTCTCCCCCCCCCCCCCTTCCTCGCAGGTTATTATGGGCAACTACGCAGCTGAAATACAACTTTGTATACGGGATAGACAGATCTAGTTTCTACAGCTATGTAGTTAGTATTCCAATGAAACACTTGTGAAATATTTAACGTAAGCAGAGTAATCTACCAGAAAACTAGAACAGCAATTATTTTGTTTGAGGGTTTGGGGATTTTTTAACAAAGTACAAGAACTTTGCCCATCATCATCTTAATCATTGATATTCCTAATCTTACAAATATAATATTTTTATTCTTTCTTGAAATCGAGAACACCAAAATCGCCAAATTAAAATGACTCATGTAGTAGTACTTTTCATGGAAGAACTACAAGTTAATTCTGATTATAAAATTAGCTATACACAAACAGTGGAAACAAGTTCTTCCGCTGTCAACCATCATAAAAGAACCCACTTTGGCTAATTGAAACTGGTGACCTTTTCGGAACTTTCAACACCGATTTTGCATTTCCCGACCTTTTTTTAAAATGGCTTTTCTGACCTTTTTTCGAGCGCTAGACAACCTGGAATTGTGTGTGTGAGAGTGTCAAACACATTTGCTCAGCGCCATGTTCCCTCTGGCAGATCCTGCGAATGAATTCCGAACCTGATTTAGATCTACCTTCAGTTTAACACGCGCAAAATCATTATTTATTTATTTTACAATTACGGGATGTATAGGCATCTATAGCCTAAGTCTGTCAAAAGTTGGGAGCTACCGTCCCTCGACAGCACATTAGAAAAGAATGGTGAAGGCAGTAACAAGGGCTTCTATTTTGCATTCTCTTTGTGGAACTGACGAAAACACCGTGCAAAAAAAAAAAAAAAAGGATAAACGCCGTAAGCAGAGTACGAACCTGACTGGACTTTCCTATACTGACTTGGAGAAAGGGCGGATCCAGAACTTTGATGAAGGGGTGGTGCAGGTGGAATAAACCAGGGGCACTTTCGATATTTTCCCGCTAAGTATTTATTTCTCATATTGCTAAATTTTATAGAGAAATATGACACTGTATTCAACCAAATTTATACTGCATTTATAGAAAAATCAGATTTACCCGGAAACAAATCGAAGCTTTTTAAATCGATGAAATTATGCTATGAAAAATTCAATACTTTCCCTTAAGGGTGTTGGCCACACGCGCCATCTTGGATTTTT
>JAGDQP010029194.1:10035-23549 GCA_022664845.1 Lepisma saccharinum | reverse complement strand
TGTATTTGTGACAATCGAGCATCACATTCCATTGACGTAATTACTCTAAATGAAACACATCAATCTGGTTGTATGAAAATAATATTTTATACATTTTCCAAAAATAAAGAGAAAAGTTTTGTGACAAAGAACGAAAACATGCACACAAACACACACAGAGGTGGAGAGAGGGGTGGGTGGGAGGCACAATCTACCAGGACAGAAGGAAATACAATCGTTCTGTTTATTTACAGCCCGCAAGGAATTACAGAGAAATATGAAACAATATTTTTATTTACAATTTACATTTGAGCACCAATCACTATCACACAAAGGAAACAACTTTAGGTAATTAAATCTTTTAGCTGTAATTTTCACTATTTCTGTTTTTGCTTCTTTTGTGCTCAATTGCAAATTAAAAACGTCACATTAATATTCTATTGGCATTTACTTACTATTCTTGTTGCCATAGAAACGAATAACACAATGAACCATTTAGATTGTGTTGGAATAAAGCTGTGAATTTGTATTACTGAAATTTACCTTTTTATAGACATCTTTCTATTTCTTGACTAACTAAACTCCCTCGATTGAAAATTAGGTTTAAGTGTGTAGCTAAAACGTGCAGAAATCCAGAACGAAAAAAAAAAACCGCTCATCACCTGTATGATCGATATCGACCAATATCGATTCCTGTATAACAATTGAAGCTCTATATCATACACTGATCTTCGCATGTGTGTCTAAACCTTCTAAGGGTAGAAAGAAAGTTAGAGAGACTGTACTACGTGTGCTCTCGCACCGTCGTTGATCTTATTTGGCAAAGGTTTTTGTTACTCGTGCTTTGCCGGAGTCCGTGAACACAAGACAAACGATTACGAAGCTTTTGTTGTTAAGACTTTAGTCCACATGATCAATTTGTGCTATTCACTTTTGAACAGATTTTGCGACAAAAAGTTGTGAACTTTTAAGCTTTTCAACATATTTTGCGATTAAAAGTTCTGAGTCTTTTCAACACACTTTGTGACAAAAAGTTCTGAGTTCTAAACTCTTCAACAGATTTTGCGATAAAAAGTTAAACAGTTGTGTGTTTCTAAACTTTTTAACAATTTTGATGACAGAAAGTTATGAACTACTAAATTTTCAACAGTCTTCGCGACAGAAAGTTATGAGTTTCTAAATTTTCAACAGTTTTGACGACAAAAAGATGAGTTTCTAAATTTTTTAACAGATCTAGCAACAAAAAGTTATGAGTTTCTAAACGTTTTATGTCAACGTGAGTGAAACAAGGTTTATCAGAACCTACTATGAATAAAATATGTACAACAAATGTTTTAAAAGTTATTCTGAAGAACTAAGTGTGCTCGAAGCTTAAGAATTAAAAACAGATAAAAACCCAACACATCTTGTACACATTACTTATACTATTTGGTCACAAAATTAAAATAATTTCAGTTGTGTACAAACAGATGTATTATTTACAGTGTATATTCTTATTGTTTTACAGTGTATACTCCTATTGTTTAACTATATATAATTTGAACATTTTTCTTGTGTAACATTTCTGAATCCAGAGAAATGGGATAAATAAAACCCGAAATATTTCTTGAGTGAAATTCGATGAAAAATCAGAATTATGAAAAAAAAAAAATAATGAACCGTCACGACACTTTTCTTGTTCACCAAGCTCTGTGAGCTAGAAAAAAACATCTGGTTCCATTTTTCCCTAATTGGGTTTTAATCCGGTTGAATTGCTTGCTGTAAGGTAGTTAATGCACCATGACACAGACTGAAGAGCAGAAAATAGAGAGATAGCAAATGCAATGTAATCCGATTTGAAAATTTTAAAATAATGGGACGAAGAAAGAACAGAAGTGAAAGAAATGAAACGTTCTTTTTTTTTAACAGAAAAAAAAGCTCCTTTTTTCGGATTCAGTACGAATCAAGTAGAGAGACAAACAAGGATAATTTAACTTCAAAGGAAATTTATTTTGTGTGTGTGTCAGAAGCTAAATCACATAACCAGTAACACTGAAACATTCGCCTATTTTGTAATTCTGTCTGTACAGCGTGTAATACGAGATCTGAATGAAAACTACCCGCAACAATTGGACATCATTTTGTGTAGAAAAGAACCAGATCCACATCGAGGAGAAACGGAGAAAATGGCGATCAAAGTGAAGTCTGCAATGTCACTCACTATTAGAGAAAACTTTTAACAATGTCATCTTCTTGTATCATTTAAACGGAAATATTTGCAATAGTTTTATACCAGTCAACGTGTACTTGTTATTATTTATAAGAAGTATTTTTTTAATAAAATAAGGATTTCAAAAACATGAAAGTACAGAAAACACCTAACAATTTTATTTTTGCCAATAGTTTTGACAAATTTTGACACGCAAAAAGTAAATATTTTACTTGACAATACGAATTAACAGTTGGGTATATGCTAAGGTGACATTTTTCTCTATGCCCTTTCCAGGGACACGTAAAGTTTAGAACAGTGAAAAGCTGGGCATGAAGCCCAAAAACATAATAGTAGCATATATGCTATATTATATATAATGTAGCATTAGCGCATTTTTTTTTTACAAGTAGAAGGTAATTTTTAAATTGATTTATTGTTAAGATGATCCTTAATTGATCTGATTATATTGCTGGAACGTATCTTCTTTAGTAACTCAGGGTTCCCTTCAAGTTCAAATTGAATTGAATAGAATTGATGAAGGCCTTAATAAACGGGCGACGTTCAGTCTTTACTTGTGCTACCACCTAATCCTTATCTGAAGAATACATTGAAAAAATTAAATACAGAAAATAGAAAAATTTATTACAAAATCATATTGAGTACATGAAATTAAAAATAATAATTCACAGCCATATTCGATCCACTACTGGATGAGGCATCTCCCGGAGGAATGAGTTGGTCTACTACTCCCACGCTGGCCACACGTGTTGGGAGAGGAGAGCCGAAGCTCTCAACTGTGATCGCCACTGTCTTTTTTATTCACAGCAGCTCCCCAATTTCGTCACGATGCTGGGTGGGTACCGTTCCACATCCTCACGCCTTGGAAATATTTCTTTGGCAAAGCCGGGAATCGAGCACGGGACCCCACAATCAGCAGTCGGCGACAGTAACCACTAGATTAGTGGGTCGGTCCAAGTTAAAAATATATAATAACATATGTAATTTCCCACTATAAGTTTCACATGACATATTAAGGCGGCTTGTTTTTATTGTTTAAACGGACTCAAGTTTCATTTGCAACTTTTCCTCTACCCATAGCCAACGAAGGAGTCCTGGGAGAGGTGTACGGACCTCCGAAATTCCGACATCAATGAAAGATCAGTATAAATGTAGGATTACTTTTAGGTTTCCAGGGATACTTTCAGTTTTCCAGGATTACTTTCAACCATTTCTTGTACATGTCTTATTTACAGTTCCAGTATGTCTTGAAAAACTTTCACTGCAATTCAACTGCCACTAAGAGACAGGGACAATCAACCGAAGCGTTATTGTTGTATTCTTTAAACAGCATTTATTGTAATATAATTGGCCAACAGAGCATTAATGATCATAACGAAGATGTTAATCTTAGTAATTTCCACTACATGGTAATTAAACTCGCTTGCATTGGTCCCGCAGAAGGCAATTTGAGAAGATTCTAAGAGAAAGGGAATTTCAGGTAGATTCCTTCCTGCTTGCTAGAGAACGTTGATGTCATCCTCAGCTCTTGCTTTTCTTAGTATTTACTGTTTAATTCTCTTTTGTTAATATCCGTTCCATGATGAGAGACCAAGGGAAACGGAAGATGGAGTAAATCATTCGGGATTTAGCAGATTTTTTTTTCTCATTTCCACTCTTAAATAACATACTCAGTGGGTTTAAATTTCACAAGAGAGGAAGAGAAGAGGAGAATATGAAATTAAAAGCAATATTTAATGAAAGAGGTAAAGATAACAAAATTAATGAAAGCTGTATTAACTGGAGAGGAGGGGCGGAGGTAAAGGAGCAACAGCGAACCCAGCACCAAACCTTCCTTATCTTGAAAGCAAGCACAAGCATCATCAGAAATATTCCGTATGTATGCACAATAAAAATGTTCAGATAATTCATTTAAGATTTAGTATTCAAGGTAAGGGAAATTTGTTTTTTAATATAATGTGTTTGGGAAAGCAATTCTTGCACTTTGATCAGATTCTCTAAATGTGAACCAACTCCTGGAAACAATTATCTTCTAAGAACACTTTTTTTTCCTTGGCATTGATCAGAGCGTTTGCAGAAGAACAAAATTGATTTAAGCTAAAACGTCTCTTCATCAAGCATGCTGAAACATACTCTCCGGTCTAAAAGATTTGAAAAACACACAAACTTCTTCAAACAAATATTGGTTTACGTCTTTGCTTTAATCTGCTTCCTGAAACAACGTTTCAATAATTAAGAAAGTGATCTTCGAGAGAAAGCACTTTTGTTTCACGCACAAATGTTTTTGCTTTAAAGCAATTTTGCTGTACCAGTGCCTGACTACCGTTAAGATCCACTACCGCATTTGGCAAATCCTAACACTGGAAATATAAAACGCACACACCAAATTAACTCTGATGAATATTGTCAACGTAAATGAAAGTTTATACAATGACATGATAGGATTTAATAATTGTTCAAATGGTTATTTTTATTCACGGTCTGTAAGTGCCTGGCACGTAATCTTTCTTTAAACTGGAACTTTGGAAGATTTATTTCATAAAAAGGGACAAAATGTGACACTTCTGGTTTCGAAGCCCGAAGCTAATTATATTGTTCAAGCTCTCATGAGTAAAGAAAGGAGAAAAGCATGTGAGCCATTAGCACTTTCTGTATTCGTTTGTATGAAAAGTTCCAGAAAAGTGCAGAAACTGTAGCTTAGAGTTCAATTATGAGCTGCTACTCTTCAGGAGAGCACCGCTGAGGCCATCTTCCCAGCAACAATAAAAGTACAGTAGAAAGAGAACAATGCCAAGAAAAGAGAATAAGGGAAAATCGATTAGTCATCAGGACCATGGGCTTCTCCTCTCTCTCTCTCTCTCTCTCAGACACACACAAACACAAAGGAAAGAGATCCAAAAAAAGAGGGATGAGAACTCATTCGGCTCCGACATCGTCTCACAGTGATTTTTCCCTTGTTTTTGTACTTCGCGGAAGAGGAAGTGTACGTAGAAGGTGCAACAAAAAAAGGAAGAACTGGTTTCATCTCCCTTGTGATTTGACACTGTGAAGGGGGAAAAAATCTTTCTTGGTTGGTTCTTGCAGTAATTTTGGCTTAACTCCATGAATCCGCATGAAAGGGTCCCCGTGGACCAGCACTTTTAATTAATATACCTATTTAAAAAAATCATATAATCAGGTAACTTCGTCATCATCATCTGGGATTGATCTTCATTTTATCCAATATATAATTCCTCAAATTCTGCACGTTTGACAGATTTTCCATTGAAGTAGAATGCAGTACACTAACTTCAATCTTATTGTAAAACAATAATTTAAAAAATCGTCACTGGATAAAACGAATTAATACATACAATATGTATCTTGTTTTCAAATCCTTGAACTTCACTATTGAAGAGCCGCAAGCATAAAAAAATACTGCGCCTTGTTGGTTGAATTTCAATCTGAAGTCAGTTTCTCTCTGCATTAATTTAGTCTGCGTTAGAACTAAAATAATAAAAAAAAAACAACAAAAGTTTGTGAGCCGTTGAGAAATTAGGTATAGAATAAAACCGAACTGACGTACAGAATTCGCTATTTTCGGGGAAAACGGAAACATACAGAAACTAAGTATAGTGTCAACCCCGAAATAGACCCTACATGAACTCCCTGTTTTTCTTTTTTCATGTCTTTAAAAATACTAGACAAATGACAAGCGAAAATAAAATTTTCGAAAGTGAATACTTACAAATATGTTTCAAATTTACTCAACCATGATTTCAAGAGCTTATAGATGGTGAGGATATGAAATATGAAAAAGAGATAAAGGCGAGAATAGCGATAGCAAAACAGGTTATCGCTAATGTTTTGTTTAAGATTGTTGCGATGGTAAAATGCATGGTTAAAAGAACTTACGTTTAGACTACGGAACTTGATTATCGTGCTTGTGCTGCCATCTTGTGGGTATTATGGTACTAAGAAAAACGGTTACACTGTGGAGGTTTAAATTATAAAATAACGAACACAAATGAATTGATTGTAGCATAATATTTTGTAGATTAGTTCTGCCATCAGTCTTTTATACTTTAAAAGTGATACGCACCACTAGGATGATATATATTTTGATAACGAAACAAATAAACTCACGAAGTGAGCTGCGTATAACAGCCATCTTGCGTTTAGATAACTAATGTAAGAAGATACCCGTTCTAAGTTGATGCTGGTTAAATTTGAAACGCGCGTTAACGGTAACTTCCGTTTACATTAATGATCTTGGTTAACGTCAACCATGTTATTAACGTAAACGAGGCACTGGAAGAATCTTTTCTGCGGATCGGTGAACAAAGAATTGAGGAAGAGATTGATTAAATATTTTGTATGGAATATTATGTTGTATGGAACAGAAACGTGGACTCCACGAAAGGGTGAGGAAAATTGGAAGCTTTTGAAATGTTGATATGAAGAATGGAATCAGATGCGAAATGAGGAAGTGATGAAGAGTGGACGAGAGACGAACAATGACAATCAAGAAGAGAAAGAGAAACAGGTTAGGACATTGACTGCTCAGAGATTAAATACTGAGGGATGCAGTTGAAGTAATGGTTGAGGCTAAGAGAGGAAGAAGAATCCAACTCCATGACACTATTAAGGAAGATAAATCGTATATTTAGATAAAAAGGAAAGCGTAAGATCAGCATGAATGAAGAGGGCTTAGCGTCCCTTGAAGCACCTGCCGCTTTCGGCAGAACACGGATGATGAGTTATGGATGAGAAATTTGGAAACTAAACGCTTGACGTCCGTAATTTGGGACATTCCAATTCCTCAGCAGAAAATAAAATTTAAAAGCCTATATTGTGTTGACAACAACACATCCATTGTGCTGGATCACCAAAATCAACACAAAGAGGTGGTAGTCACAAAAGGGACACCAGAAAGTGTTGAATTAACACAGCTAATGTAAATTTTTGCTCTATAGAAACCTTTAATGGTACACAGAAACTACGCAATAGGTTTATTTGAATGCACATAGCAGATTAATTTGAATTTCAATTTTATTTGTGACCTTTAGGTATCTAAGGCTCAGGCTGTGATAGGGGAGGCCAAAAGACTCGGGAAGGTGTTGGCCAGGGCCTATATTGAAGGTATTTGCCTGATGTGGCTCAGGAAAACCTCAGTCAGGATGGTCGACCGCTGGGATCGAACCCACGCCCTCCCAAATTCTACGTTAACACTCTACCACTGAGCTACGGAGACTCGGTATTTAGCAGATAAGAAATAGAAGGAATGATGAGCAGCTCCAACCAAGAATAAGTGCTATGACAGCAGGGCCTCTATTGGTGAATCATCTACTCTATTTTTTTTTACTTTGCGAGATATTACGCGATCGAGATAAAAAAGACTAAGCAGAGCTCCGTCCTTTCATTTATACATATCGCTTTCTTCAAGTCCTTTGCTTGGGGGAGCGGTTTACGTGATGGTTTAAGTAAGATAGGTGACGGGAATTTCGCCATGGTAAGCTTTCTTTTTTATAATATATATATCTATAAGCGGAAGTCGTTTGCCTCAAGATGGCGCACATATACCAAAGGGTGATATTTTGTTTATTAAATATATATATATCAATTCCGGTTACAAGGAAGAAAAATGGAAAGCATTGCAAAAGCCGAAATTGCAAACATTATGCACGCAGTTTCGCCAGTCTGTTTTCCAAATTGTTTGCAAATGCAAAATAGGAGCGTGTTGTGTGTTACACCCCATGTATGTTACTTTAACATTGATTACAGAACTAGAAACAACTATTTAATAAGCTATTATTGAAGTTAAATATTAATTTTTACTTGCATGAAATGACACAAGATATTAAAATGAAAAAAAAAAAGAATCTGTGGAAAATAAATGTTTTGAAAATCGTATTTTCTAGACGACTAATTTATTTTAAAAATCGTTATAAGTACTATTTGAATTCAAAGTAATATCTAGCGCTCCAAATAAAACAATTATAAATTATCTTCAGTAAAAAAGGACCTTCATTTCGCATGGCGAAATTGTAAGCACTAACACCTTTCAAAAACATAGGGTAAACACCACAAACACAGACAGCTCACACAGAATCTACCTTCTGTGTATGAAGCACAAATACCTACAGCATTCCTGTGAAGTAGGTAGGATAAACTAAGAAATACTTTTTTATTTACCGCCGTATAAATTACATGAACCTTGCTTTTTTTACCCTCACCATTGACTACACCGTGCATACGTATTATCGAGAATTGTGGGAGTGTAAGAAAAACTATTTCTCACGCGATACTTTACCTAATACATCTACTTTCGACTCTGCTTTAAAACAAAGAGAATGGAGTAGGTGGCAGATTTGCAAGCATGGCGGAATTGCCGTCACTTACCTTACTTTTATATTCCATCTAGTCCAAAACACATAGATAACTTCCTATACGAACAAATAGGCATAAAGTAGTCTAAGTTGAACTAGATTTTTTTTTTTTACTTTTAGCATTAAATATTTAACAGAGCAAACGTACGAACTGGAAATATTCGTTCCACTAATTGCAAAATACCTCTAATTCGACCGTCACTTTATATTACGTACAGTGTACCACTAACAAAACTGGCTCCGCTTTCAAATATTCTGTCTGTTCCCAAAAGGCATGAAAGCATTAAATAATTCGCCGAATCCCTGTTGTTTCTTGAATAACGCCGGAAAGCATTCAAGAGGAAACTCCTGTTAAGTGAAATGCATAATTAAAATGCCACATATGTTCATGTAAACCAACAGAGGATTCGAGATTTCCAACAACCTACTTTTTGAGGGATGCAGGGGAGGGGGGGTCAAGTGTTTGAACAGCCAGGTGCACGCACTATCAACAAGTTCACTCCCCTATTCCCCCTCCCCTTCTCTTCCGAACTACATGTACTTACTCTGCACTGGATAATTCAGAAACAAGGAAACTGGATTAAAACCATTAGCATTAACGCTCACTGAATTTCCTTTTTCAAACCAACTTTTCAAGCATTTCAATCGGAAACGTTTTCACAAGAAACTAACTTCAATTGATATTTTAAACATACACAGTCGGGAACTACCTTTGGGCAATCCTCTATTTGGGATTCAATTGCTGTTAATGTCCTAAAGAGCTATAGTCAAAGTTTCGAAAGTTTGGGATCGGATTGGTGAGGTCAAAGGACAAGAACTACGTTTTGAATACGGGGTTTAAGTGAAGGGGATGTTACGGTCATGCTATGTTTATTCGCTCTGCCACCTAAAGGTCAGGAAGGCGTACTTCTAGCAACGGTGTATCTGTTCTGCCTGTAGGTAGGCGTGGCTACGATGTTACAGAGATACATTCTTTAGAAATTACGAGTATAGTAAGCTTCTATAAGGACGGCATCAACAGTTTTGGAACAGTCCGAACCACTCAGTTGAATTGGATCGAACTTATGACCTCGCACAGAGCATTCGCTTCCCATACGATAGGTTCTGGGGTCGATACCAGCGGCCGATCATCCTGACTGACGTATTTTGCAGGTTTTTTCCTGTCACACTACCAGGGCGGAATCCGGGTCACTTTTCGTGACCCGGTCTGACCCGAACATAGGTGATCTTACTTTACCCGAATGACCCTATTGACCCAGTCTGGAAAACATAGGCAAATGGGAATTACACCGTCATATTTTTCGTGCTCTGAGAATAACATCCTCGGTCCTATCACCCCAAAAAGAAACACTGTTGAAACGGAAGGAAACAACAATAACAATAATAATAATAAAATTGTCCTGGGGGTATCGGGTCACCGGGTCAGACCGAGTTCGAAGTCCAGACCCGGTGATCCGGTCCAAAACTTGACCCGATTTACCCTGTGACCCGTTTCAGGTCTGAACACCACGCAAATGCTGGGATAGTACCTTTAATTTATGCTCTGGCCGATTCCTTCCTGCATCCTTTCCCCTACTTTTTCCCGACCTGAGCCATAGATGTCTAAAAGCCATAAATACAATTCCGTGACTCCAGACACAAAAAGCGAGCGCCCTAACCTCTCGACCACCCCGAAGTCAGTAATCATCTTAACTTTATAGGGTAAAGGCGCCATATTTCGAATGGTTTCCTAATTTCGGATAGCTAAGTTTCTCGGCTGCAGATACTACTGGATATTTACGTGATGGGTTTAGATAGAATACTAGTTGTATGAGTGTTTGCTTCCTTTATGATAGACGACTTCGAAATAAAGTGAAGTTTAGAAATACAAAATGCGTCTAGGTCGAAATTTCGTACTAGACCTACTTAGAGGAGAAGGTCCAAATACGAACTACCACGTTTATTTTTCGAAAATCCCCAAAATGTAACAAAGAATGTACTAAAACAACTGCAAATATATCTGAGATATGTTTACTTTATAATGTTACAAATTTAGCTTAGAAGCCCACGACTATGATATTAAATACATATTATACAGAGATGTCATAATCTTGCCTCTTGAAACACTGGTCTAAATATGGGCTACCCTTTAAAGTTACCTTAAATAATTAAGAAGAAATTTTAACAGTACAAAATAATGTTCAAGAGTGATATAGTGATGTTCAAGAGTGGTATTTTACAGAAGTCAGAGATAGTCCTCCTTTTCTGTCCACCGCATTATTTATGTGCTCATCTCGAACACATGATACATATAACCCATGTGTCTGCCTGTGTGTTCAGAGAATATCCTGTCGCAGAATATACGATCGTATCTTCATCATCTGCTTTTTCTTGTGCAGCTGGCGTATCAAAGTAACTCTCTTCATCATCACAAGGATCTAGATCAGAAAACATCACCCTGGATGCTTCTGAATCTGATTCTAGTCTTGTGAATTCTAAAGTTCCCTATTTTCTTTTCCGTTCAGGTATTTTCCATTTTTTTAAAAATTGTTCAGTTCTTTGCTCAACTTAACTAAAACATAATGTCTTCTTGCATTTATTAGATTCCTCCTTTTTCAAGGAAGACATAACTGTTTCTTAGTATGGGTTATCCGTTATAACAGTAGCACTTCCTTGTTTTTTAAGTCGATTGCTCGCTTTCTTTTGTATATGACAGGAACTGCTGAAATATGAAAAGGACTTACTAGGTTTGAAATTCCAAGTACTGTGTTCTAAGAGAAGGAAAGTCTTAAAATGAAGATGTATGTAGACACGGTAGCCCATATTTAGACCATTCATAGGGGTTGCTTGGTGACACAACAGAAGTCAATACGCAATATTATTTATTCTTTGTTTTATGCTGTCTCCGAGGAATACAATTTATCTTATAGAACATTTCATACTTGGTTTTATTGTGTTTAAAAAGCTAAAATGGAAATGCCTGATAAAACTTTCCCACTGTTGAAAACAACCACAACATACAAATAAATCAACCACATCCAACTCTTTGACGCTAACTGAATTCCGCCACCACCTTCGTCCTTGGGGAACTGTTTCACACTTTTGTCAGCAGTACTACACAAGCATGTACAAGTCTGAAACGTCTACTAGTCCGTATTTGGACCATAGCCCATATTTAGACCTTCTCCTCTACTTATTATCTCGTAATTCAGTTTATATTATGAAGTGTCTGACAAATATTTTGGAAAAATAGTTCATGCTTCATTTTTGTTTTCTTGAATTTGTACTCAGATATTTAAGAAAGGACTTAACATTTTCATAGTAGTATATTCAATGTCTTCATTCTCTATCCGAAATTAGGAACCACTGATTTCCTGAACTAACAAGCAAGTATACTGGTGGGACAGTTGTATATTCTTCTGTCATGATTAGAATACCAGAGTATGTCTACATGCAAATTTTGGCCACTGGAGCGCAATTACTTTGGGAGATATGATGATATAAAAGTCCAATTCTGTCTGTGGAAAGTGATAAAATAGTTTGGAAATCCCCTTATGTTCTTAAACTGCTGAAAGAAATGGAAGGCATATACACAGTAATGGGTACTGGTTGGAAGGCGTTACCTGTTAGAGGGTATGTTCTTCATAGCCGCCATCTTGAACTCCGCGATATTGAATATAGGTTGATTTTCTCAAATGGGAAGAGGGTCGTGTGGTATGTCATTCTGGGCTGGAATTTTACCAGAAATATGTTTCTGAAGTCAGTTTTTTCGTAAATGTAATACTGTGAGAGATAAAGGGTATGTGGCACTAGTATGAGGTAACGATGCAATAGCTTGAATGGCGATGACGTTCTAACGACGGTGACCTACAGTTTAACGTTGCCTCCGAAGCACTTGTGTCCCCCAACGGGAATCGAACCCGTAGCCCCTTGATTAATTACAAGGTAGCGAGCATTACCTTATGACAGGGAAATGTGCTCGAAAATCATAAAGATTTTTATCTCTTGAAAATAAAGCCATCTGAAAATTACCTATCCCGGGGAAACTGTTTGAATTCAGCACTCCTTACACTGAAAAAGAAAGCCTTCCTACAGATTTTACAATCATTTTTACACTTTAGAAAAGTAAATTAGTTAAGCTTTTACAACTTCCTGTATACTTTTTCTTCTTCTAGTCCCTATTTGAATTACATTTTTATTTTTCACAATAGTGTATTCATAAACAATGCAGGTAGCCTAGAAAAAAAAAGGCCTGAAAATAATCTGGAAATAATAAAAGTATTTAACATTTTATACTTATATTGAATGCATGTTACAATTGAAGCAGATGATAGTCCAAATAACTTGTTTTTCAGGAGGGTGTTTGAAAGTTACGAAACATCAAATACAAAGTAAATACGTGATTAGTTGGAAATACTTGAAGCAGACCGATCTCTATTTATCCATTACAAGTAACTACCACAGTTTACACAACGTGGCAGCACTCACAGTTCAGGAGATTGTAGTGGCCTCTACTGGAGTTAGCACGTAACTCTTTGAACAACGCATAGCACCTACCATATGCTTTTCATCCCTCTGTATGTGATGGTATTTTGTAACTTTGAAACACCTATCCTGAAGAACAAACAATGTGGGCTTTTGGCTCTCACTGCTTCAATTGTATTTCCCAATGTTTACGCCTAATTTATAAGTAATTTTACATATGATGCACGTCACCGATTCTACGATCCATTTCACCTACGTTTTAGAATTTTAATTAATTTGTAAGACTTTAGGCAGTTTTGGCTACGGCCGGATGGATGATGATGGGATGAATTGGTATAATGAAGCAAGTGGGAGGAAACGGGAGTACTCCGAGAAAACCCGTGCACACGGTGTTTGTCCACTACAAAGCCCACATGGAATGAGAAGGATTCAAACCAAACACCAATAGCACCTACATTTTAGAGAATATGGAGATATTTGTTATAATTACGAAA
>JAGDQP010029193.1:0-23550 GCA_022664845.1 Lepisma saccharinum | reverse complement strand
GGCCAGAACCTATTTTATAGGTACCATCCCGGCATTTGTCTGGAGTGACTGACGAAAAACCCTTGAAAACCCCCTACGTAAAATTGTTTCAACTTCTGCCACCGGGAATCAAACCAGGATTGTTGGATTGTCACATTTGGAGAGAAGTAAAATTTAACTTTCAGAACAAATTTCGTACCTTTCCCCCAAAATCCCTACTTATAACGAATATTTAAATCTGTGCAGATTAACAGAATAATGTAAGTTTCCCAGACCGAAGCCTAGTACTTCAATGTTCAGTACGATATGCTGTAATTGAAATTACAATTTTAGGGTTGATTCCAGGTAAAAATACTATAATCAAAGGATTTTTCCTGGAATCAACCCTAAAAGGTACTAGGTTTCGGTCTGGGAAACTTATATTATTCTGTTCATCTTCACAGATTCAAATATTCGTTGTTAGTAGGGATTTTTGGGAAACGTACGAAATTTGTCCTGAAGATTGAATTTTGCTTCTCTATAAACGTTGTATAAACGTTGCGTAACGTGAAATAGACGTTTATTCAATGTTTTGTAACGTTAAATCAACGTCAATGCCAAAATAAATTTGCAGCAAATGTTTAATTCGCCGTCTTTAAAACGTTTATTAAACGTCAGATTCAATGTTGAATCAACACTTCTTAGAATACTAATCCGATAGTTGTATAAACGTGGAAACAACGTAAATTCAACGTTTATTAAACATTTAAGATAAACTGGAATAAACGTTTATTTAACGTAATTGTGCTGTGTGGGCTGTTTCAGTTATTCCATGCTCTTTGGCATTTTTTCAGTATACAATGACTTTTGTCATCTTCCTGAAGGCATCAAGCGGTCACTTTACAACCTGACGGGAAATCTACACGACTGGTTGAAGGGAGGGGTGAGAGAAAAGAAATAATACCCCTCAGCCTCTCTCTAGATGGCAAGAGTACTACCATCGAGCTCTATATGGAACGATACTGAAGTGACTGTGTAGTGTTGAAAGATAGACGCCAGAGCAAATATTTAAACCCTTTTGTCCACTTCCATTCTAATTCAATGTGGATCAAATTTTCAGTTCTAACTTAGTTTTATACGCTTCTTATCGCTGTGTGGACCTTTTTTTATTTAAGTCATAATTCCTTAGTTATTCATATAATAGTATACCGTACTCTACATATAATAGAAAATATTGCAAATAATATTTACGTGTTTTGCAAGAATTATGACAAAGAAAAAAACCGGCCACACAGCGATATCAAGTGTAAAAAACTGAGTTACAACCGAAAATTTTTCCATATTGGTTTAGACTGGAAGTGGACAAACGATATTAAGTGTCCTCTCCGCTCCCTGGCTTCATATTTTCATGAAATTTTCAATGGCTGCAGTCAGTTTAGTATCGCTTGTAGATAGAGGTCATTGGGCACTACAGACAAAAGTCTATTGAATTAAAAAAAAACTGGTGGTTCCTTATAGAGCTAGTATTTTTATGTAGTATCATATTGCGAAATATGTACATAAATATGTAACAAAAACTAATGAAATATATAGAATAATATGTAACATTAATTAAACCAAATATTTATTGCAACGGTAACATTTACTTTTGTTTATCTGTTTTCATACATACAACGGTGATTTAATAAATTATTGATAAATCTGTAGACCTGAGAAGGCTAAGGGCCATATTTATGAATCACTCCTAAGAAATGGGTGGCTCCCAGGAGTATATAATTTCAATCTCCTGGGAGCCACCCAGCTCTTGGAAGTGATTCATAAATATGTCCCTAAGACTCTTTACTTTGTGGGGCTCTGCCATGGAGGAATTAAAATAGAAGGAGACGCCCAAACGTACCCCTACTTCGCAAATAAATTGAAGCCGAAAATGGCCGCCGCCCCAGTTGTATGTATCACGGTCCGTCGTATTGCGTATGGAATAAAATTGTAGTAGTGCATTCACAGACATGCAAATAATCAGATCATTCTTTGTGCTTTTCTGTGATTTTTAAAATGGTAATGAGTTGTGTCGCTTTTGGATGCATAAACAGATACAATAAGAAGGGTCCCAATGTCACATTTCACAGGTGAGTGTTAGAGAAAACGTCTGTCGAAATATAAAATGTTGATATAAATTGATGGCATGGAGACAATTAAAAGTGTTTTTCTATGCTTTTCATTATGCCGTCAACATGTTAATTCGAGAATTTAAAGAGAAGGATTACTGTTCTAATTTTTTTCATAGAACATCTTTCTGGTGGTGTTATCAATGTTTGGTTAACCGCAACTGATAGGGGGGCCCGTTGCCTTCACCGAAGACTTTCATGATCTAAACCCAGAATCCCATGTGGTGGATTCTCCGTAACAGTCTGATTACAGAGAAACTGGAGTAGAAGACGGTTGCAAGAGTTGGCTACCTAGAAAATTAAATGACTGGCAAGAAGTTCACAATGTTACAAGTGTGTACTTTGAAAAACACGCAGGATGTTGATTTATACCTGTGGCCGTTTCAAAATGTTAGCCGACTTTTGTTTCCCTCGAAACTGTCTGGGAGAATAGGTTGTCCGATTCATACCAAGAAACACATGCAGTTTTCATTGTACTATATCAAAGCTTTTACAGCCCTCATTTGTGTCTCCTGTAAAATACCGCATGTATTACTCACTGTACACGTAATTGGGCTCAATGTAAAAAATGAGCTACTATTTTACTTAATCCTTCTGTATGCAGACTTCTAGTCAAACAGCTACAATAACTTCTGTCACTCAAGATATTAACGTTTGGGTAATATTATAATAGTACTCTCTCATTCTCCGTTAATTATCTCAATTATCTTTGCAACATGAACTGAATATCCTTATCTCCGCTCCACTTGTTGATTATCAAGTCCATTTCTAAAATTCTCCATCCTCTGAATCATATCCTTGTACTCCAGGGCTTTGAACTGTGAAGGATCAAACCAGGACCCTCACTTGCGGCAACGCAGTTTTTATATCAATAGCGTACGCTGGGGTCTTCAACCTATTTTGTCAGTGGACTAAACTGACTAGTTTTTGAAATATAGAAGGACCAATCACTTATTGTGTTTTGAATTATCTTATTTTGGATCCTATGTACGCTTTGGGGACAGTCAAAATGGCTATGAGGATCGTCTCCAGTCGGGGGCAGTAGGCTGGAGACCCCCTGGCGGACGCATTAAAACACTCCAGCAGTAATCAAGGTACGGAGAGGTAATAATATGTCAGATAGTTTCCAGATTCGTAACGGACTGAAACAAGGTGATGCCTTGTCACAACTACTTTTTAACTTTGCGTTAGAACATGCGATTCTAAAAATAAAGAGGACAAAAAAGGACTAATATTGAATGGCTTGAATCAACTGTTCGTGTACGCAGATAATGTTTTAATAGGAGAGGATATAGATGCACTACAAAGTAACACCGAGGTCCTAGTAGAAGCTTGCGATGAGAAAGGTCTACAGGTAAACACAGAGAAAAATAAAACATGATAACAACCAGAAACACTGAGAATGAAGGAAATAGATACATAACAATTAAGGATGAGAACACAGAGAGAGAAAGTAAACGAATTTAAATACTTAGGAGCATACGTAACAAGCAAAAACGAGGTCACGGAAGAAAAAAGTAGCTTAATATCAGACAACGCATGTTTCTACTCACAAGGGACACCCGCGAACTCGGACAGGAGAAACCGGATGAAAGTTTCTACAGCAACTAATTGCAGGTCACTGAATCCAGTGGTGATAGTCGTTTCCATGCAAAATCACGCAGTAAAGCAGTAACGGCGCCAGCTAATGGATGATAGGCCAATGTGCTAGAGAAGAGCTGAGAAGAAACGGGCAAATTGAAATGCTGAATATAGTAAATATGATTAACGATTGAGTATACAATATGTAGAAGCACATGTGAATCACAGTGTTGCCAACTCAGTGAAAAGGATGTGTGAAAATGGGAATGGAAGAAAGTGTCAAAAGGTGAATTTACACGATCGTTATTTCATTATCAAGCTGCACTCTGTGATCTACAATCAACTTTCTGCACGGATCTACAAGCCTATGATGCAGTATGCTTGGCAAAAGGCTGGGTACGACATCGGTTGTCATATTGTCATTTGATAATATCATTAGTGTCGCATTTGACATAGGATTATTATCATGCAGAGTTGATGCTAACTGTGAGTCCGTAGCGATGGTCAAATGTGCATACTATACACTGTTTCTGTGCTTTGACCACTTCCATGCCAACCCACATCTGCAATTCGAGAATTAACTGGTTGGTGCACACTTTCCAGTCAGTGTAGCAGCCTAATGTATTTTCAAGTTCTTCCGTGTTGTATAACTTTACTGGTATCACCGTCGCCTCGCCGGTTCCGTGTTTCTTTTGATCCTGAATGATTTCTTGTCTCGGTACTGCTCTGTCACTCTTCATGTCCGTACACAACGAACGCGTCTGTCACCAGACACAGCGTATTACATGGCAATGTGTAACACCACTCTTTCGTTTTGTGCCTGCTGATTCACTCCTGCTTATCTTACCTGATTCCAGGTCTTTGGTTTTGCTTCTAACGTACGTTTATTACCTCTTTTATCCTTTATGCAGTTAGCAACACTGTTTTATAACATGACAGAACATCATTCCCGACTACTGTGTTAGGTTCTTTGTGTATTCCACTACTTCGAAGTCTTCTGACACTTTCTTCCATTTCCATATTCACACATTATTTTCATTGAGTTGGCAACACTGTGATTCACATGTGCTTCTACATATTGTAGACTCAATCGTTAATCATATTTACTATATTCAGCATTTCAATTTATCCGTTTCTTCTCAGCTCTTCTCTAGCACACTGGCCTATCATCCATGAGCTGGCGCCGTTACTGCTTGACTGCCTGATTTTGCATGGAAACGACTATCACCACTGGATTCAGCGACCTGCAATTAGTTCCTGTAGAAACTTTCATCCGGTTTCTCCTGTCCGAGTTCGCGGGTGTCCCTTGTCAGTCAAACTCCTAACCTCGCAATTAATATCAAGAAAGCTGACGTGAAATTGATAATATACAGAACGGTTATTCTGTCGGTAATACTTTACGGTTGCGGAAGTTGGAGAACGGCCCTAGCAGATGAACATAAATTACCAGTTTCAAAAAAAAAAAAAAAAGTTTTGAGAAAGACATACGGCCCGAAACGGGAGATGACTGAGGAGTGGAGGAGACTGCATAATGAAGAACTCCCGATGTTGTAAGAATAATGAAATCGCAACGACTAAAGTGGGCAGGTCATGTAGCTCGGATGGGAGAAAAAACGGAGATATTCCATCTTGATTGGAAAGCCGGTGGGAAAGAGACCACTGGGAAGACCGAGACGACGTTGAGAGGATAATATTAGAAGGTATCTTCGGTAGGTGTTTGTGATGAAAACTGACTTGATCTTGCTCAGGATAGAATCCTATGAAGAACGTTCGTTACTGCGGCGATGAACTTGCGAGCTTCGTAAGCCATAGCTTAAGGAAATAAGTAAGCATTTGGATTTAGTGTTGAATCCATACCGATGTGTGCACTAAAATGAATCTCATGTTCGAGTTCCAAATGCCTAAACCGTGCCCAGTCAGTTCATTCGCATTCTAGCTAGAAGATCTTAATCTTGTTAATAAATGGTCTCGCGTTCTACCACTACAGCTTATGAGCTTGTACACAGCCATGATTGCGTAACAGAGTTAACAATTAACGGGGCCCTACACAAACACAACTACGTAACTTCTCAATGAATCAGTATTATCGTAAGAACTGTGGTAGTATCCGTTGCATATAACGATTTTCAAGAATCGCTGCTTCCACGACAGAAAATTTTCGTAGTAACTTTGATTGATAAGAGATATCAATGGTTCGATCGCGTAAAGTGAAATCATCACTGCCCACCCTTCCGCTATAAATATGAACGGGAAATGATAAGATTACAGCAAAGTTAATATGACCAATTACACACTGAAGAGATAATAACTGAATAAACACATTCTTATTTCATTCAAAAGCTAAGCGAAAATGTCGTCATTGTCTGCAGAAGAAAAAGTCACTTAAATTACATCGTCATAAATGAATCTCAATGGAATGGTAACACAGAAACCTGTGCGCTAATGCCATAGTCATCATTAAAGAACGTAGATTTGTATCAAGCTTTATTGTGACGAAAATCTCACAAGACTGTATTTCTTACCTTTAGACATATATATATATATATCATATTCAGCCGTTTTCTGTCCACTGCTGGATGAAGGCCTCCCCCTTTTCTTTCCACATATCTCGGTCTGCTGCTATCCTCATCCATGTAGCTCCTGAAAAACGCTTGATTTCATCTACCCATCTTGCATTTGGACGTCGTCTCAGTCGCTTCTTTTCCCTAGGAATCCAATGTAGTACATTTGTCGTCCACCTTCCATCTGTTCGTCTAGCTATGTGACCGTCCCTCGTGGTTATTCCTAGCATGCATATCTCCATTGCTCTTTGGGTGACTCTCAATCTTGGAGTCGTTTGCGCATTCAATGTCCAAGTTTCACACCCGTACGTCATCACTGGTAAGACACATTGATTATAAACTTTACGCTTCAGACACACTGGAAGTTTGCTTTTGAAAATAAAGTAGTCTTCCAAACGAACTCCACGCCATCTTGCATCTTCTATTTATTTCATTAGTCAACTTGGCATTCGATGCGAGTTTAATATGAATCATTCGTTGAAGAAGTTTATTATAATAATGTATATATTTTACCTTCTTATTTACCCATCAGTATCAGAGATAACGTTTTACGCCTAGTTCTCATATCGGCCCTTCAACCCCAACCAATATGAGGTCAGGAGGCCGTCCTCATGTGTTGAAACACAGACAGTAGATAAAGATGATAGTTCCGCTTTAGTATCATGACGTATTCACTCCATATGCCTCCATCTCTTAATACAACGGACACGATTTGTCTCTTTGTCTAAGTCGACATCTGCGACCTTTCCTCATCTTAAGACTAATAACCTGATATCACCTTGGACCTTTAAAGAATTACGGATTAGCCTTCGTATGGGAAATTTATTAGCGAACAACTGAGTAACGCGTGCATCTTCGTGTACCACTAACTATCCGAGAATTAAAAATTCCTTTGGATATTTACAATGACCAAATCATTTGAACAGAAACGCATTTAAGCAGGAATCTGTAATGTATAATGGATAGAAATTTTGAATTTCAGCTTTTGAATCTTATATTTAATCTTCTTAAAGAGCTTAACACTATAAGCAATCAAGTAATAAGCTCCACTCTGCAAGTAGACGGAATTGAAAAGATAGCGCCCAAGGTCTCTAATTTAATGCACTATCCTGAAACGCTCGAAATTAGCAGGCGCAATTTGCGCCTAATTTTCCCTCAGTCAGTTGCCAACTGCGACTAGACTTTGCGAGTTGAATGTTGCTTTATTTTTTAACTTGTCGTGGTCACTGATAATTCCATGCATTGTAGCCGTGACAGAGCACCGTCAATGAGTTTCGCCGAGCACGAGAGAAAGGAAGATAAAGGATACACTACTATATATCTGTACCTGTGAGCTAGAAGTCACAAATCTTGGTTTTCCAGAAAACAGAAAAAAAAAATATTACGTTCATGTACGAATTTAAATGGATTTACTTCATAATAGACTATACTAGTAACAGGGAGAGTTTCGACCTCTATCTTCTGTTTTGCCCGCCTACGAACAAGAAGGGTAAGTCGCTGCGTTGGATGGTTAGCCAAACGTCATACACACTGTTGCCTCATGTTACTTCCTCATTCGGCTGCGATCTGGTCACACCTTGTCTTCGCTCCAAAACACCGTCAAGGAAAGCTCTTTTCTTTCTCTCCGCTTGCGTTGTGACTGACAAATGGTGTGTGACTGTGTTGTGTGTTAGACATAAGAAATAACTATACTTTTGAATATTTTAAAAGCGCATTCAAAAAGTAAATAGCGTGCATTCATTTTGTTCACTCTGCTGTGATTTATCTATGCTCCAAAGTAAACAGAAGAAGTAAAGAAACTGGTTTAAAATTTTATAAAAGATGATTTTAATTTAAATCCGATTTTCATTAATTGAGGCGAATGCACGAACAAAAGTATATTTGCTATGTTAAAAAATAGCAAATAGACTTTTGTTCGCGCATACGCCTCAATTCCGGTCAAATGGAATGTATCTATGTACATGTGATATAAACCCATAGAGTTCAATTCCTTTCAAACTGAAAATAAGCAAATATGTTAATGATTTTCCCTGGGAGGACATTGGTTCATTTTCTTCTTTTAACATGACGAATACCTAAGTCATATTCGAAGAAAACTGCTAGCCCCCGAGGTCTAATTACTTCGGAAAGAAACTGGGGGAGTGCTACCATACAAAACAGGAATATTCCCCGTTTGGGTGGAGAAGTGTCCCTAGAATATTCCTTGTACAGGGATTCTGCCAGTAACCCCTCCAAATTCTTGAGCACTCCTCCCAACATTAAAATGTTTATCTTTAAAAATCTACAGAAACCTTCAAAACTCTGTCTAGACCCTCCCCCCCAATTGTAGCTTTACACCATCCAAACTAAAAATCCTGGCAGAATCCCTGTGTATAATTATCTTACTGTTCGGGATGAGAGCATATTCAGAGACTATTCCAGTCATATTCTACGAATGTCGACTGTTGTAACATGGCTTGTTCTTTCGGGATATTCTCAGAATATTTAAAGATATTCCAGAAATTCAAACCTAGTATAGCCTTTTAGCATTCTCAGAAGTATATATATAAATAATTCACAGTAATATTCAATCCACTACTAGAGAGGTCTGAACAGACGTGTTGAAAGAGGAGACCCGAAGCTTTCAACTGTGATCGCTACTGTCTTTTATTCACAGCAGCTCCAGCACAGCCTAGTCGGCAGCGCGCTCGACTTTGTACTGATTAATCAATTACTCTGTAAATGTAAGCTTTAAATCGCTTCAAATTCTAGGCTAAATAGAAAGTGAGGTGTTACCCCATAAGTTATGTATCCTTTTCCAACTCTACTAGATTAAAGGGTGGTTTATCTTTGTCCGCTACACAACTCTTACTTGTACACATATTAGTTTATATTGTCCGTACACCGGTTAAGTACACGAATCGAGAGAGGTGCCTCTTTAGTTTCGTACTCACTTCGCAATCGGAGACTCCTTGTTTAAAATTCGGAGAACCACCAATCTGTCTGATGTTCCCAATAGTATTTCTCAATTTTACCTACCGAGCGGCTGTAGCACAATTGGCTTAGAAATTGGAAGGTTCTGGGAACAATCTTAGAGGCCGTCCATTCTGACAGTTTTCCATGATTTTCCTCAATACACCAGTCAATTGCCGGGATACTACCTTCAAATTATGCCCTGTCCTGCTTCCTTCTAATATCCTGTACCCTACCCTATCCGGTCTGAACCAAACTTGCAAAAAGGGTATAAATAACATCAAATTCTCAGTTTCGCTAGTCGAATGCTGAATCATACTTTCAGTTATTTCCAGAGCCAATACCTCCTCGCTCCAAAAATGGACAATGTATTGAAGTGTAAGCGTTCTGGTATCTACGGTCAAAGGCCATCACAAGTCTGACCTATACAATACATCGGCGAACACAAATTCAGATAAAAAGAGCAGATGAGACGAGAGTGGACATGGAGTCTATTATAGGTATGCTGATCATCTCTTCTCAGTCGAAATTCGGGGCAGGTCTTACGGAGATCTAAAGCACGGATCAACGGCTTGCAAGACTGTGACCAGGCAGTGGAAGATTTCCTGCAGTATAAATTAAGAATTTTCAACTTGCAGACATACTCAGAAATAGGGCTCACTTTTAATGATGTGAAGAAGCGCATTGTCGTAAATGAAGATCAATGTTCTTTTCCATCAGTTAGGTATATAGTAAATGCATTTCTTGCACTGCCAGTAAGTGAACCAAACAAGTAAAATTGTGCTAGACAGCAGAAGGAAACTGCCTGTTTGTAGATTCATTACGGGACCTATTGATGGTCAAGAGTAATGAACCAAACCGTAAGTCCCATCCGAGCTACATGCCCTGCCCACCTCAGTCGTCGCAATTTCATTATTTTTACATCTGGTGATTCGTACAGTCTATGGAGTTCTTCATTATGCACTCTTCTCCACTCTCCAGTCATCTCGTCCAGTATATCTTTCTCAAAACCTTATTTTCAAACACGCAATTTATGTTCATCTGCTAGGGTCGTACTCCAACTTTCGAAACCGTAAAGTATAACCGGCAGAATAACCGTTCTGTATATTTTCAAATTTCCTTGATATTAATCGCGATGTTAGAAGTTTTTGGACTGAATAGAAACATAATAATACTATAACTTTTTGAAATATTCTGAAAAATGTTAAAAATGGGAGGGTTGGAGCGAGGAGCTCTCTTAGGCATCTCTAGCTGAGAGCAGAATAGAGAAAAGGATGTGGAATGTAGTCGGCCAGGCCTAAGTTGACGGTATCATCCCCGGGATTTGCCTGATGTGACAGAAAAATCTGTCTGGATGCTCAGTTGTTGGTATCGAACACAGGACATGTCGAATGTGAAGCCAACGCCCAACCAACCTAGCTTCGGACGCACGATTGAGCGAAATTCTGTTACCACGTTTGGTCATCTACGGTTAAGCTAAATATACACGATTTTGGTGAAAAGTCGGTAAGTGTCAGTTCTGAAACTGAACCCTGGGGCTATTCATCCTAACTGACATTCTCACTTATACACCACCAAGCGAATGCATGTACAGTACTACGAGAATAAGAGTTGTTCAAGTATTTCGCAGGATAGAGCAATGCAGTGTACGATTAAGGGTCAGTTCTACAATCGACCGCTAAACTTCTAGTCAGCGGTAAGTTGAGGCCAAGTCTGATTTTGGCCAATGATAGTTGGCCTCAACTTAGTGCTGACTAGAGGTTTGGCGGTCGATTGTAGACCTGACCCTAAATGGGCTCCAGCTTTAAAGATTAAATGTTAGGAAGGAACAGATACGTTAGTATTCTAGTTACACAACGTCTAATCGGCAAAAAACCAAAGCTTCATGAATTGTTTTGAAATATGAAAGCACGTACAGTTTGAGGACCTTTCAGTGCTGTATAATCCAATGGTGTTGGATTAGATTACATCACATACGAAAAACTTTAGAGCACAAGAGCTGTAAAGTGATTGCACTGGTGCAGCACCAACATTATTATGGACTTTTCATGGGCGTAAATGGGGAAATGAAAAAATACGTATTACGACAAAAATCTCAAATGTACCCTTGGTCCATTCTTTGTCTTTTCCTGGGCGTCCCTTGATGCTGTCATTATAAGAAGCTCACTGTAGCAATCTCCTAATAATAAAGGAGCGATGCATCTGCATATTTCTTGAGCCACATTTGAAACGTGTTTGATCTCAACTAGCGTAACTGTGTTCGAGTATGATAGCTACAAAGCTGTGAAGTCAAAAACAAACTGCTGGGGTATCAAATTAGAATTGTAAATCAGCACATTGGAGAGTTATGGATTGCTATAACCATAGTGACAGATGGACCCGGCTGAAAATTGACCTAACCCATGGCTACGTGTATCGAAACCCCATGGTTGATCCTGGGATACATACACACAATATTAAAACTGCAAACACGTTAAGGAATAAGAACCTTTGTTGCAATCCCCAGCACTTCTGTAAGTATTCAATGAAAACGAGTACACCTCATTGCTCCGGAGCTTCTCAATATGTCAATTCCAATTACTTTTCTCCATTCATATCTCTCTTGCTCTTCCTTCAGTAACACATCACTAGTTTTATTAGAATGTTATTGACATATTTCACAATAAACGACCCATATTGATATGCGTACATACGTTATCTCATCCAATAAACTAGTAAACAACACACTGCAAGTCAAAATGCTTAATTCCAATTATGGAATATACCTGCTTCGTTTACAATCAACGTATGACACCTTATCTACGCACCTGAAATTCCTTTTCATAATTATCCTCGCTCCTGCATTTTTCCAAATTTTCTATGTGGTTCAAAAAATTCTGTAAGATTGTTCGCAGGGGAGTCCTCTCCTGTTCTTCTTTCATTGCCACCCATACCTTATCTGCACACGCACACCATACACTACACTTTTAACACCTCACCATTTTCGTTTACACAATTTTGGCCTCTCACAATCACAACGCTTTCACAGATTATCGCTCTTTATGACTCTGTGCCTACTCCCTGTGCCTGCCGTCGCTAAGCACAGGAATTGTTTATGCTTTAAATTTCAGAGTGTGCGATAGCGCTGCGGTCGTTTAGCTTGTTTACAACACGATAAACTCGTAGAAATCGTACCTGATAACTTCCAGATGAAGAATAGGAACAAAATGTAAAGGAGAATGTTGAAAAAAAAAAAGGGTAGTTGCGGATTTACCATTTGTGATAACATCTATATAAAATCACCATTTGCTATAATTGCAGTCCTGGGCCCAAACAAAGTTAATAGACCACAAACTATTACACCATTTGTGGTGTTTTCACTGGAATGCTAACAGTAAGTATTTCAAAAAGAATTAGTTGTTGTTGCTCATTAGTGGGAAAATATCAGCGGGCCAAAGACCGCCCAAAGTCGGTGTCCCACCACTAGATTTCTTTACGCTGTTTGACCGTTGTTTCACGAACGCTTTCAACGTATTTTCGGAAAGCCTTTGAGAGTGCGTTATGCACAGCTTGGTTGCGAAACAAGTGACACTTCAGTGGGAAGTGAGGGAAGTCAAAAGAAGTACATACATAATAGGTTGCACCGTAATGCTCAGCCAATGGGAGAACGGGGGGGCAGAAACGTCACTTGTATGTGTCACTTGTAATACCTGTCTTCTGCGTTTACAAGGCCACCTAGGGCTGTTACCGCATGCAGTACAATAACGCGTAACTGGTCATAATTTCTTAATTTGTACTTCGTACTGCTCTCCCAGAATTTAAAACGTAAAACATAAGAAAAATTCTGTACAGAAGAAATTAATTCTCCTTTTCTTTTTACTTTGAGTTATGTAAAAATAAAAAACAGTTCATCGACATCAAGAAACGAACAAGTCTAGTATTCGCTCAAGGCGGGGGGAAGAGGTTCAAGCTTTATTTTTTTATCTGATCCATTATCCGATGGATCAGGGGGAGGGAGATCAGGACACAGCTTACATAAGATTCGCTTAAAACAAGCAGGATTTTCAGTCTGAGGGAGTGTAAAATAAAAATTGGGAGGATGTAAGTAGTTTTGTACGGTTTCTATCGATTTTGACCGCAAAAATGTTAAAGTTCGGGGTGTTCTCGAGGAATTTGGGGAACATCCCCCACAGAGAGGTCTGGCGGAACCACTGAACATAAGTGTAGAAAAATATTTTAACTTTTTTTTAGTACGAAATAACAATATGACATTTGACAAGTCTTACTTAAGAACAAGAGAAGGGGGTTAGATTTCTGCTTATTTTAGCCTACAAGGGGCGGGGGAGATCTAAAATGTGATTACGTATTATTACTATTACTTATATTTCCTGTTGTGTAAAGCAACAGCAATTTAATTATGTATGATTGAGGTCATTTTTTTTTTTTTGTCAAAACCTATGTACAGACATAGAAAATGTTCCGGAACTGTTGAACTATAGTTGAGGCATATGCGCAAACAAACGTCTATGAGACATTTTTACATGCTTTTCTTTAACTCACAATAGTTCATCGTGTCCTCAAATTTTGCAACCTTAATTTAACTCATTTCCGGACGTAATACAATGATGAAAGTTTGCACAGCGACGTAAGTCGGGTGCTTACTTTCATATATTTATATATTTTAAAAGAGTATTTTATTTTTTAGTGTTGTCCTAAAATGAATACTTGCCCGCAACGATGTTGAGTTTGAGTGGTTGCAGAACACTAGGATTTAAGTAACAAATATCAACTTACAATATACAGGGTAAGGAAAATGTATCCGAACACCGAAATAACTCGAAAAATAATTAAAGAATATTTTTTAAAAACACTTTTCTTTTTAAAGAAAAATGAAATAAAACAATTCGTACTAAAAAGTAAAAAATAATTTTGTTTGTGCATGACTAGAAAGTAAAGGCGTGCACACAGGTAGTGAAGAATTTATAAAGTGACTGTATATGAGAGAGCGCCTAATGCTTTTCTTTATAGTCATGTACAAACAAAATTATGTTTTACTTTATAGTAGGAATAATTTAATTTTGTTTTTTAAGAAAATTACATTTTTAAAAAAAATATTTTTTTACTCACCAACCTTAGACACATGAAATTATTACGCATATTAAAAAAAAACACCTCATTTTATTTTTGAAGAAGCGGCCGTAACAGTTGGAAGGGTGGGCGAATGAATGAGAGGATTGAAGAAAAAACCAGATAAAGTTTATTGCATTCACTTTGCGATAGTCATATACGAGTTATTTTTTAATTCCGTAAAATAAAACAAAACTATTTGCCAAACACTACGACTTGAAAGTATCACTTAATGTTGTGCAGTCCATATTCACCACAAAAATGTTCTGGATCAAATGAGAGAAAAAAAAAAACATTTCTGAATTACTTCGCAATAGCAATTCGTGAAATAAAATAAAACTATTGAACAAACACAAAGACTTGAAAATATCACTTATCTTTGTGCAGTCTTCATAATCGTTCTAGTTTATTTAACAAGCTTCTTAATTTTCTTAGCTGTTTTTCTTTCAGTCACTGTCGAACTTCCTCTTTAATAAGTGACTTAATTTTTCTTGGCTTTGTAATGTATTCAGAAACTTAATGCGAATGAAAGTGCGTTGTCTATACAAAAGCTTGCGACCAACAACGGTGGTGGTAGATAAAATTTCTAAAAGCCAGAAAGTTTTAGGATGTATAGAAATAAAAAGTAATTGTTCTACTTCAGAGGAGAGTCTAAAAGAAAGAAAATAAGCATTTGAGGCTATGTTTCATCTTTCCAGAAAAAAATCACAATTGAGGTTTGACTACTATTTACGATCAGCATGACCTTATGTGGGCTTACATCTTTTTATCCATCTCCTCCCACACAGCACACAATGTTGAATTAACGTTTTATAAACGTTGAATTTTGACAACGTTGTATTTGGTGACGTTGAATTATAGGTTTTATCAACGTAATTTAATAAACCTTTAAATAATGGCCTGTATTAAACGTTTATTCAACGTTGAATGTTTGTAAGTTTTCCTAATCTACAGAAACACAATTTTCAGTGATAGTTTTATGCTTAAACTTCACTAATGTTATATAATATCATTTCTTCTTGATGGAAATGCACTTCTATTTGACATTCATACAATGCCTACACTAACAGCTTGTCTTTTGTTCTCTCAAATCTTAACGGAAGACGCTTCTTCTTTGTTTGTCTGCTGACTTAACTAAAACGGTGTGGAGGAGGGGATGCGTCGTTGGACCAACACTTCGTACGACCAACAGCCTCTCAAGCAGCAAGAACCGGCGTACGACCAACACCCGAGGGCAAAAATCTGTGTTGGTCGAACGCCGTGTTGGTCCAACGCCGTGTTGGTCCAACGCCGGTACTTCGAAGTGTTGGTCTCATGCCGGTGTTGGTCCAACGCAGTGTTGGTTCTACGCAGGTGCTCAAAAAAATAATTTAAGATCATATTTTTTATTATATTTTTAGGTTTTATATATCTGGGGCGTTGTCAATTTTATTGTTGGTCCAACGCCGTGTTGGTCAATCGCCGTGTTGGTTCAACGCCGTGTTGGTCCAACGCCGTGTTGGTCAAACGCCGTGTTGGTCAATCGCCGTGTTGGTTCAACGCCGTGTTGGTCCAACGCCGTGTTGGTCAAACGCCGTGTTGGTCCAACGCATGTAACCCTTGAAGCTAGAGTTTTTTACATAAATTATTATTACATAATTATTTCAATATTATCAAGATTTGTGTTTTACCGTGTTGGTCGTATGCCGGTTATTATTGTTGGTCGAACGCCGTGTTGGTTCAACGCCGTGTTGGTCCTACGCCGTGATGGTTTCGTGTTGGTCCAACGCCGTGTTGGTTCAACGCCGTGTTGGTCAAACGCCGTGTTGGTCAAACGCCGTGTTGGTCCAACGCATGTAACCCGTGGAGGAACCGGAAGGCGGTTTAGTTTGAGGAAGGATGATAGAAAATATACTAGAAAAGGGGAATGACATCATGTGAGTATAATGTTATTTTCCTATGTTTTATCAGTTATATGTGTTTAAGTTTTCGCCAATCCGAGGATAATGTAGTAAACAGGATCAAGTGATTAAGAAGATATACTTTCAATACGCTATATTTCAGTAGCAAAACGCACGATGCAAGGTATTGCATTCATTATAATATCTGTCGCATGAAGAAGATACCTGGAAATCTGTCGCGAAGAGTGTATAGAACTGGTCCATTCTATGGTGTTAGGTTACAGGTAGTACAGAAGCAGCTTATTGGTTATGTAAATAGCCCTTGTTCACGAGAAAAAACTTGCTTTTGTACACGTTGGTGAAAGTGTGAAAAGTATAATCGAAGAGTAGTACCGAGATCAACTAAGCAACCATAGCCCTGTTGGTAGAGTATTATTTCACATTTGGAAGTTCTCCTGGGTTCACTCCGAGCAGCCTGTCCTCCTACTACCGGGACGGTATCTTCAAAGTAGGTCCTAGCCGGCTTCGATACCAATTCCTTTTACCTATGCTATCCTGTCTGTGACAAATATGCCTAAAATCCATAAATAAAATTTAAATTTAAAAAGGAGGGAGGACACAAACAAAAAGTAAAATAGCAACTCACTTACGTTGCCAGGTATTGTTTTTCTCCACTGTGGTTATGTATAAATTCATATTAGAGTGGCGGTATCAGTTTCCATCCACTCTAGTTTTGAAAGTAAATAAATAAGGCTTCTGATGAGTCGATCGTGCAACTCATGTTTCTACTAAATCGTTTCGATGTTCAGAAGCAGTCTGTACTCTCACTGACTGTTTCAAATTGTGTGAGACTCAGTTACTCAGTGTTGAAGTGTTGAACACACATTCAATATCCATTGTCTACATCGTTTGTAGGTAGAGGAAGCGCAGTTATGTATCGATGACTCTTTTAAAACTAACATACGGGTGTTATCCATAGATAGATGCACATACGGGTGAATCTTGTGCGGAATTGAATTTGAAGTTTTTATGGCCTTCAGGCATCTTGGGTTCAGGTGCAGATAGGGTGGGAGAGAGAATGTTGTTGGTTACTACTCGGCCAGAACCTATTTTATAGGTACCATCCCGGCATTTGTCTGGAGTGACTGACGAAAAACCCTTGAAAACCCCCTACGTAAAATTGTTTCAACTTCTGCCACCGGGAATCAAACCAGGATTGTTGGATTGTCACATTTGGAGAGAAGTAAAATTTAACTTTCAGAACAAATTTCGTACCTTTCCCCCAAAATCCCTACTTATAACGAATATTTAAATCTGTGCAGATTAACAGAATAATGTAAGTTTCCCAGACCGAAGCCTAGTACTTCAATGTTCAGTACGATATGCTGTAATTGAAATTACAATTTTAGGGTTGATTCCAGGTAAAAATACTATAATCAAAGGATTTTTCCTGGAATCAACCCTAAAAGGTACTAGGTTTCGGTCTGGGAAACTTATATTATTCTGTTCATCTTCACAGATTCAAATATTCGTTGTTAGTAGGGATTTTTGGGAAACGTACGAAATTTGTCCTGAAGATTGAATTTTGCTTCTCTATAAACGTTGTATAAACGTTGCGTAACGTGAAATAGACGTTTATTCAATGTTTTGTAACGTTAAATCAACGTCAATGCCAAAATAAATTTGCAGCAAATGTTTAATTCGCCGTCTTTAAAACGTTTATTAAACGTCAGATTCAATGTTGAATCAACACTTCTTAGAATACTAATCCGATAGTTGTATAAACGTGGAAACAACGTAAATTCAACGTTTATTAAACATTTAAGATAAACTGGAATAAACGTTTATTTAACGTAATTGTGCTGTGTGGGCTGTTTCAGTTATTCCATGCTCTTTGGCATTTTTTCAGTATACAATGACTTTTGTCATCTTCCTGAAGGCATCAAGCGGTCACTTTACAACCTGACGGGAAATCTACACGACTGGTTGAAGGGAGGGGTGAGAGAAAAGAAATAATACCCCTCAGCCTCTCTCTAGATGGCAAGAGTACTACCATCGAGCTCTATATGGAACGATACTGAAGTGACTGTGTAGTGTTGAAAGATAGACGCCAGAGCAAATATTTAAACCCTTTTGTCCACTTCCATTCTAATTCAATGTGGATCAAATTTTCAGTTCTAACTTAGTTTTATACGCTTCTTATCGCTGTGTGGACCTTTTTTTATTTAAGTCATAATTCCTTAGTTATTCATATAATAGTATACCGTACTCTACATATAATAGAAAATATTGCAAATAATATTTACGTGTTTTGCAAGAATTATGACAAAGAAAAAAACCGGCCACACAGCGATATCAAGTGTAAAAAACTGAGTTACAACCGAAAATTTTTCCATATTGGTTTAGACTGGAAGTGGACAAACGATATTAAGTGTCCTCTCCGCTCCCTGGCTTCATATTTTCATGAAATTTTCAATGGCTGCAGTCAGTTTAGTATCGCTTGTAGATAGAGGTCATTGGGCACTACAGACAAAAGTCTATTGAATTAAAAAAAAACTGGTGGTTCCTTATAGAGCTAGTATTTTTATGTAGTATCATATTGCGAAATATGTACATAAATATGTAACAAAAACTAATGAAATATATAGAATAATATGTAACATTAATTAAACCAAATATTTATTGCAACGGTAACATTTACTTTTGTTTATCTGTTTTCATACATACAACGGTGATTTAATAAATTATTGATAAATCTGTAGACCTGAGAAGGCTAAGGGCCATATTTATGAATCACTCCTAAGAAATGGGTGGCTCCCAGGAGTATATAATTTCAATCTCCTGGGAGCCACCCAGCTCTTGGAAGTGATTCATAAATATGTCCCTAAGACTCTTTACTTTGTGGGGCTCTGCCATGGAGGAATTAAAATAGAAGGAGACGCCCAAACGTACCCCTACTTCGCAAATAAATTGAAGCCGAAAATGGCCGCCGCCCCAGTTGTATGTATCACGGTCCGTCGTATTGCGTATGGAATAAAATTGTAGTAGTGCATTCACAGACATGCAAATAATCAGATCATTCTTTGTGCTTTTCTGTGATTTTTAAAATGGTAATGAGTTGTGTCGCTTTTGGATGCATAAACAGATACAATAAGAAGGGTCCCAATGTCACATTTCACAGGTGAGTGTTAGAGAAAACGTCTGTCGAAATATAAAATGTTGATATAAATTGATGGCATGGAGACAATTAAAAGTGTTTTTCTATGCTTTTCATTATGCCGTCAACATGTTAATTCGAGAATTTAAAGAGAAGGATTACTGTTCTAATTTTTTTCATAGAACATCTTTCTGGTGGTGTTATCAATGTTTGGTTAACCGCAACTGATAGGGGGGCCCGTTGCCTTCACCGAAGACTTTCATGATCTAAACCCAGAATCCCATGTGGTGGATTCTCCGTAACAGTCTGATTACAGAGAAACTGGAGTAGAAGACGGTTGCAAGAGTTGGCTACCTAGAAAATTAAATGACTGGCAAGAAGTTCACAATGTTACAAGTGTGTACTTTGAAAAACACGCAGGATGTTGATTTATACCTGTGGCCGTTTCAAAATGTTAGCCGACTTTTGTTTCCCTCGAAACTGTCTGGGAGAATAGGTTGTCCGATTCATACCAAGAAACACATGCAGTTTTCATTGTACTATATCAAAGCTTTTACAGCCCTCATTTGTGTCTCCTGTAAAATACCGCATGTATTACTCACTGTACACGTAATTGGGCTCAATGTAAAAAATGAGCTACTATTTTACTTAATCCTTCTGTATGCAGACTTCTAGTCAAACAGCTACAATAACTTCTGTCACTCAAGATATTAACGTTTGGGTAATATTATAATAGTACTCTCTCATTCTCCGTTAATTATCTCAATTATCTTTGCAACATGAACTGAATATCCTTATCTCCGCTCCACTTGTTGATTATCAAGTCCATTTCTAAAATTCTCCATCCTCTGAATCATATCCTTGTACTCCAGGGCTTTGAACTGTGAAGGATCAAACCAGGACCCTCACTTGCGGCAACGCAGTTTTTATATCAATAGCGTACGCTGGGGTCTTCAACCTATTTTGTCAGTGGACTAAACTGACTAGTTTTTGAAATATAGAAGGACCAATCACTTATTGTGTTTTGAATTATCTTATTTTGGATCCTATGTACGCTTTGGGGACAGTCAAAATGGCTATGAGGATCGTCTCCAGTCGGGGGCAGTAGGCTGGAGACCCCCTGGCGGACGCATTAAAACACTCCAGCAGTAATCAAGGTACGGAGAGGTAATAATATGTCAGATAGTTTCCAGATTCGTAACGGACTGAAACAAGGTGATGCCTTGTCACAACTACTTTTTAACTTTGCGTTAGAACATGCGATTCTAAAAATAAAGAGGACAAAAAAGGACTAATATTGAATGGCTTGAATCAACTGTTCGTGTACGCAGATAATGTTTTAATAGGAGAGGATATAGATGCACTACAAAGTAACACCGAGGTCCTAGTAGAAGCTTGCGATGAGAAAGGTCTACAGGTAAACACAGAGAAAAATAAAACATGATAACAACCAGAAACACTGAGAATGAAGGAAATAGATACATAACAATTAAGGATGAGAACACAGAGAGAGAAAGTAAACGAATTTAAATACTTAGGAGCATACGTAACAAGCAAAAACGAGGTCACGGAAGAAAAAAGTAGCTTAATATCAGACAACGCATGTTTCTACTCACAAGGGACACCCGCGAACTCGGACAGGAGAAACCGGATGAAAGTTTCTACAGCAACTAATTGCAGGTCACTGAATCCAGTGGTGATAGTCGTTTCCATGCAAAATCACGCAGTAAAGCAGTAACGGCGCCAGCTAATGGATGATAGGCCAATGTGCTAGAGAAGAGCTGAGAAGAAACGGGCAAATTGAAATGCTGAATATAGTAAATATGATTAACGATTGAGTATACAATATGTAGAAGCACATGTGAATCACAGTGTTGCCAACTCAGTGAAAAGGATGTGTGAAAATGGGAATGGAAGAAAGTGTCAAAAGGTGAATTTACACGATCGTTATTTCATTATCAAGCTGCACTCTGTGATCTACAATCAACTTTCTGCACGGATCTACAAGCCTATGATGCAGTATGCTTGGCAAAAGGCTGGGTACGACATCGGTTGTCATATTGTCATTTGATAATATCATTAGTGTCGCATTTGACATAGGATTATTATCATGCAGAGTTGATGCTAACTGTGAGTCCGTAGCGATGGTCAAATGTGCATACTATACACTGTTTCTGTGCTTTGACCACTTCCATGCCAACCCACATCTGCAATTCGAGAATTAACTGGTTGGTGCACACTTTCCAGTCAGTGTAGCAGCCTAATGTATTTTCAAGTTCTTCCGTGTTGTATAACTTTACTGGTATCACCGTCGCCTCGCCGGTTCCGTGTTTCTTTTGATCCTGAATGATTTCTTGTCTCGGTACTGCTCTGTCACTCTTCATGTCCGTACACAACGAACGCGTCTGTCACCAGACACAGCGTATTACATGGCAATGTGTAACACCACTCTTTCGTTTTGTGCCTGCTGATTCACTCCTGCTTATCTTACCTGATTCCAGGTCTTTGGTTTTGCTTCTAACGTACGTTTATTACCTCTTTTATCCTTTATGCAGTTAGCAACACTGTTTTATAACATGACAGAACATCATTCCCGACTACTGTGTTAGGTTCTTTGTGTATTCCACTACTTCGAAGTCTTCTGACACTTTCTTCCATTTCCATATTCACACATTATTTTCATTGAGTTGGCAACACTGTGATTCACATGTGCTTCTACATATTGTAGACTCAATCGTTAATCATATTTACTATATTCAGCATTTCAATTTATCCGTTTCTTCTCAGCTCTTCTCTAGCACACTGGCCTATCATCCATGAGCTGGCGCCGTTACTGCTTGACTGCCTGATTTTGCATGGAAACGACTATCACCACTGGATTCAGCGACCTGCAATTAGTTCCTGTAGAAACTTTCATCCGGTTTCTCCTGTCCGAGTTCGCGGGTGTCCCTTGTCAGTCAAACTCCTAACCTCGCAATTAATATCAAGAAAGCTGACGTGAAATTGATAATATACAGAACGGTTATTCTGTCGGTAATACTTTACGGTTGCGGAAGTTGGAGAACGGCCCTAGCAGATGAACATAAATTACCAGTTTCAAAAAAAAAAAAAAAAGTTTTGAGAAAGACATACGGCCCGAAACGGGAGATGACTGAGGAGTGGAGGAGACTGCATAATGAAGAACTCCCGATGTTGTAAGAATAATGAAATCGCAACGACTAAAGTGGGCAGGTCATGTAGCTCGGATGGGAGAAAAAACGGAGATATTCCATCTTGATTGGAAAGCCGGTGGGAAAGAGACCACTGGGAAGACCGAGACGACGTTGAGAGGATAATATTAGAAGGTATCTTCGGTAGGTGTTTGTGATGAAAACTGACTTGATCTTGCTCAGGATAGAATCCTATGAAGAACGTTCGTTACTGCGGCGATGAACTTGCGAGCTTCGTAAGCCATAGCTTAAGGAAATAAGTAAGCATTTGGATTTAGTGTTGAATCCATACCGATGTGTGCACTAAAATGAATCTCATGTTCGAGTTCCAAATGCCTAAACCGTGCCCAGTCAGTTCATTCGCATTCTAGCTAGAAGATCTTAATCTTGTTAATAAATGGTCTCGCGTTCTACCACTACAGCTTATGAGCTTGTACACAGCCATGATTGCGTAACAGAGTTAACAATTAACGGGGCCCTACACAAACACAACTACGTAACTTCTCAATGAATCAGTATTATCGTAAGAACTGTGGTAGTATCCGTTGCATATAACGATTTTCAAGAATCGCTGCTTCCACGACAGAAAATTTTCGTAGTAACTTTGATTGATAAGAGATATCAATGGTTCGATCGCGTAAAGTGAAATCATCACTGCCCACCCTTCCGCTATAAATATGAACGGGAAATGATAAGATTACAGCAAAGTTAATATGACCAATTACACACTGAAGAGATAATAACTGAATAAACACATTCTTATTTCATTCAAAAGCTAAGCGAAAATGTCGTCATTGTCTGCAGAAGAAAAAGTCACTTAAATTACATCGTCATAAATGAATCTCAATGGAATGGTAACACAGAAACCTGTGCGCTAATGCCATAGTCATCATTAAAGAACGTAGATTTGTATCAAGCTTTATTGTGACGAAAATCTCACAAGACTGTATTTCTTACCTTTAGACATATATATATATATAT
>JAGDQP010029192.1:0-23553 GCA_022664845.1 Lepisma saccharinum | reverse complement strand
TGTTTGTAATAAGCGAATTTATTTAACGTTGTATTAAATAGCCTTCTGAAGGCTTCAACACACACCCACACCCACACCCACAGACGCTCCCGGTATCTGTTTATCAGAGCTCCTGCGTAGCCTAGTCGGTAGCGCGCTCAACTTCAGTGCGAGCGGTCCCTGATTCGATTCCCGATGGGGGCTCCAATATTTCGGTGTTGACTCAGCATCGTGAGGACAATTGGGGAGCTGCTGTGAATAAAAGACAGTGACGATCACAGTGAGAGCTTCGGCTCTCCTCTCCCAACCCGTCTGGTCAGCGTGGGAGCAGTAGACCAACTCCTCCCTTCGGGGAGAGGCATCATCCACTAGTGGATTGAATATGGCTGTGATTTATTTATTACATTTTATCAATTCGTGTTACTGAGAAACAGGCCTGTAAACACAAAAGTTCTAAAGTTATTTTCATGAATTTTTCTACAGTTGCTTACACGACCCTAAGTTTTGATACTGAGAATAATGTTCCTAAACTACATTTTAATCCTCTTTTCGGGAATTCAAACTCAAAAGTGAATCTCGCTTATGGGGAAAAACAATGTTAATTCAGAAGACCACTTTCCTTGTCTAATTTTGTTAATTAGTACCAACACATTAAGTCAGACACCGATTTCTGTCTATAAAATATTGTAGCATCGCTCAATCTCGATCTTGTTCACTTTTCAGTTTGGACTACCAAAAGGAGATTAATTTTATTTTGTAAAAGTATTTTCACCGTGTTAAAAGGGGTTTTTGTGAACAATTGTAGCAAAATTCATGGAAATATCTGGAAAACTTTCGCTTTTATCGGTCTGCTTATCAGTTACACGAATCAATAAAGGTAAAGGTAAAGCTATCCCCTGTGCGATACACACGCGCCGTGAACAGCACATGGGGGATGTGGGGGTAGCGCTCCATATCTCGACCTATTGTACGAAGTGAGGTGGAGTGGTCAGTGCCAAGCTCGACCGCCTTTACCTTTCAAGGTGCCCAGGAGTACCAAAACACTCTGGTACTCAGTTTGATACGAGGCTGAGTGCACCGCAGAGCGTCCGGCATGGGAAGGATGGGTGCCTAACTTGTGACTAAAAATGTATCACAAAAATTGAACAGGATATTTTGAAACTGGTTAAATCAAAATAGGGTCAGATTGCGCGCTATCATGCTTACAATACAAACTGTCAAAAGTTAAAATTTGTGTTACGTTCAACTTGTCATATTGCACGAAGTGTATTAGAACTTTTAATTGAAGTTTTAACATCTCAATTTGCTACCGACAATTTTCTTTTGGTGATGTTAGATTCGTTCAGCCTAATTCACGTTAAAATAAACGACAATAAGTGATCGTATTTTAATGTGGCAATACTTACCCTAAACTGGATTTGTTCTTAAAACTGCCATAATATATTCATTTCATAATTCGAAATGACAAAAGGGACACGCATGCAAATGTGTTTACTTAGCACACAATACATACAGACAAAATGTAACACACAGACTCAGTGTTACAGATTCCTCGCAATTGAACTTGGTTATTCATAGCTGTTAAGATCGTTGGCAAAATGGAGTAGAGGAAACGCGCTGGACATTTCAGTACGAAAACAAATCAACATGGGTTCGAATGCTGTTCAAGCTAAAGATTTTTTTTTACAAAGCAATCGTGAATAATCTAATCATTACTTTACTTCTCGTACAAAACGGAGAATATTTCCGACTGTGGGATGAAACACCTGAGTCACTAAAGAGAGAAAGACGATTTACGAATGTTGGTTGGAAAAGTCCAAATCAAGTCCCAGGGGTGTAAGAACAAGTCATTGATCAGAAATATGCACTTTTCCTGTTATTATTCTTAGAAAGAAACACTATAACATTTGTTAGGCACGGTTTGGGTAGGGATTCACCCGTGGAGTATCGCTAGCGTGCTGGACTTCTAATTTGAAAACCTGGGTTTGATTCCCCACCAGCCAGTTTCTTTTTCGCATACACTGAAGTATTCAAACAGAGATTTATCTTCGGGTTGTGGAGAACAAAGCATCACTGGTCATAATCCGAGCAAACAGTGTGTGTGCTATTTGGCATAATTATAATCTAGTTTTCATGTTTTTCATTGGTCTTTCTCTCTTTCTTGATGTATTGTTATCGTGTCTTCGCTGCGTCTTCTTCTTCTCTCTATCTTTATTTTTTCTCTTACTTTACACAAACTCTCTCTTTTTGTGCGTGTTCCAGAGCCAATTCCGGGCCACTTTTGATGACCCTTTGATAGGGTCTGACCCAAACATAAGTGACCCGGTCTGGAAAATCTATGAACTGGGAATTTCGGAGATTACAAAGTATTCCGAACCAGTATGTTTAATAAGCCTCACCGAATTTGCAAATTAGCCTCGCGCAAACAAAGAATGTTTGTTACACTTTTGACATTATCCTAGATGTGTCTCAAAACTCTGGAGTTTCACTGGAATCATGAATATTTAATCTGACCACCAAGTTTGGTCTCCATTGTGAAAGTGACTTAATGAACGTTTGAAGCACCCTTTATATATTGGAATAACCCTGAAAAAATATAAAATCCAAACGTTACTTCTCTCTTGCTGTTATATTTGATTTGTGGGAACTGAAATTTTTACTGTGGGCACTGAACTTAATATTTTAACTACATTTAAATTCCAAATTTTTATCTGTACTTCTTCTTCTTCTATCCCCCCTTTTCTCTCTCTCTCTCTCTCTCTCTCTCTCTCTCTCTCTCTCTCATTTCTCTGCCTCTGTCTAACAGATATACGATCGGTTTCAATGTTTCATTGTATGTGTTAAAATTTCTCCCTCCATCAACTTATGTATATTGATTCGTCTCGCCTCTATTCTTTCATTTTATCGATACCAATACATGTCTATTTTGAAAAACAAAACGTGCTCATGATGTTTGCTGATTTCAGTATTGGCGAGACGAAGGAAGGAGAAAGAGGTTGTCTGCTTACCAGACACGATTATGGGATAAAAAGGTGCCACTTGGCCGGCATTCGTTGTCGCAATCTTTTTTATGCGCAGTGGGAAAACACTGGGAAAACCTAAGTCAGGACAGTCAGCCGCTGGTACCGAACCGAGGACCTCCGGAGAACGAAACGAACGTTTTACCAAGTAAGGTACGGCGCTCGGAAGAAAGCATACTCGCTTCGATGTTTATCACATGCACGCACACACAATATCGTACGCACGCACACACAAAATAACGTAAATAACAAAATAATATCAGAAATTATAAAGGATGAATATCGTGCCCTATTTTTCAGAACTGATAGAAACAGACCTTTTCTCTTGTCTTTCATGTATAACGTTAGTGTTCTATGGAATTCATTAAGAAAGAAATAAGAAAGAAACCATAGGTTTTAAGTTCATTTTTTATTCTCCATGTTCGGTAAGGATCTTTTCTATTGGACAATTTGAATTAAACTTTTCAATACACTTCAACTAGTGGCACACCTAAAATAAAAATGGTGTTAGGTTTCCTGTTTTGGTATTTGAAATACGACTTGCTTACGTTTTTTTATTATTTGCTACACACTACGAGAAATCATGAAAATCTTTCCAGAACCCAGGACGTGTGATAATGTTTCCTCTTAAAGAAAAGAAAATTCCAACCCTTGCTCGTTCACGCACACACTCTCAGAATCACACACCGCCCACTCTACGTTAGTTGGGTGGCCTATCTTGTAGGCTTAGAGAAAAATCGTGTATAACAAAGTCATGTGAACATTATTTTGGCCATGATAGTACATGTGTATGTATGAGTCTGACATTAGAGAAAGTCCTATTCATTGAGTTTATTCTTTTGTATAAATTTTATCACAATGAGTTGGGTTTGTGAAGAGAACTGTCAGGCAATTAGAGAACTACCACCATTAACTACATTCCTGCTGATAATAAATTTCTCACTGCCTGGAAAGAATACCTTTATGTTTAATTCCTTTTGAAACCCCAAGTCAATTTAATGCTTTTTGCCTTCTTATACCAATGTATCTTTAATAATACTTCACTACTACTGGTAAGAGAGACCTCTATATACAAAACAACATTGCTGCTATGAATAAAATGACAATAATCGTTAAGTTAGAAAGGGAAAGAGTGTTTATTTCGTGGGGTTCGCAAAGACCCCAGGTGCCCATCGACGTAAGTATTCCTTTTCAAACAAAATTAGAAAAAATCAAAATGTAATAAAAACGTTAATAAGATACAAAGCAATCTAAAGTGAGATATAAAAAACATATGTAATCAAACAGCCTTTCAATTACAAGTTATATATAAATGAACGGGCCTGGTGTCTCAAAATACCCCACGTGCCCATCGGAAGGTTAAACATATATTACCTTTTCCTCAGAATTAACTAACGAACACTATGGCTTATGGAACTCGCAAGTTCATCGCCGCAGTAACAAACGTTCGCCATAGGATTCTATTCTGGGCAACATCAAGTCAGGTTTCATCACGAACACCTACTTCTCGAAGATCTCTTCTAATATTGTCCTCCCAACGACGTCTCCTCTTCCCAATGGTCTCCTTCCAACCAGGATAGACTTTAATCTTGGTTTTCCCCCATCCGAGCTACATCGTCGCGATTGCATTATTTTTACATCTGGTGAATTGTACAGTCCGCGGGGTTCTTCATTATGCATTCTCCTCCATTCTCCAATCAATTTCTTCAGTTTCGGCCCGTATACCTTTCTCAAAACCTTATTTTCAAACTCACATAATTCATGTTCATCTGCTAGTGTCGTACTCCAACTTTCGCAACCGTAAAGTATTACCGGCAGAATAACCGTTCTGTATATTTTCAATTTCCTTGATATTAATCGCGATCTTTGAAGTTTCTGTACTGAATAGAAACATACGTTGCCCGATACTAAGCTACTTTTTATTGCTTCCGTTAGCTCATGTTTGCTTGTTACATTAGCTCCCAAGTATTTAAATTACTTTCTCTATGACCTAATCATTGATTATTATGCTTTTATTTCCTTCATTCTCTGTGTTTCGGCTTGTTATCATATATTTTGTTTTATCTATGTTTACCTGTAGACCTATCTGATCGCACGCTTCAACTAAGAGATCGGGGTTGCTTTCTAGTGCATCTATATCGTCCCTTATTAAATCTACACTATCCGCGCATACGAGCATCCTCGTTTACTTGCATTTTTATGAGAATATTGAAGATTATGTAACAAAATTTTCCACACATGTAAAGAAATGCAATTTACATACACCGTACCAAAGTAATACCAAAAATTACCTTGTCAAATTAGACATTCCATTTTAAATGGAAATTGAATAGAAACTATATGTTACAATGAAATGTTATTACTGAGCAATGAAAACAGATATAAAAGCATAAGTGGTACCGTTATTGTATCTCATTCGGATGCAACTCTATGTCAGATTTTAAATTATTATCTTGAATTGTTTCTAGGAAAAATGTACATAAATATGTTACTATTGACCAAAAACGAAAATGAATGAAAAAGAGGTAGAGAAGAAAATTTCCAATTTTTTTAAGAGTAGCTGGGGCTCTTTATAACTTATGTATGACGTATTATTGTATTTTCTTTAAAATTGTTTTTTTGGGTAAATATGTAAGTCAACTATGTAAAACTTTTTACATCCCTCCTTAAGGTGAGCTCGTCTCTCCCGGCTGGGTTGTGGGTTGTGAATCACCGGGGGGAAAGGAAAAATACAACACCCGGACAGAATGGTAATGAAGACTCCTTTCCACCAATATTTCATAAACCTTTCGTACAATAGAGCTTAGAAGATGAACCCGTGGCTATGTTAACGGAAAGCAAGAGTACAAGAGCTCTTTAAAGAGGACACGTTTTACTCGATATTTAAAAAAGCATTGATAATTAAAAAAGTGAGTTGATTTTCACATGTCAAGAACACACATATATAGTATCAAGAGCATTTGCAGTTTAATTATTTTTTAATTGTGGTGTATTTTTTGTAGGATATTTAATATTTTATAAAAAAAATTACTACTGGGTAATTCTGAATATTATCTTTACTATACTTTGTCCATTTCACTTTTATTATCTATATTTCCTCTTTATAAATAGAAACACAACTTGCAAATCATATGTACAAAAGCTATCACAATAGATATAAGTTTGGGTGTATGTCAAATTGGCACCCCAAGTGATTGTACTATTGATAAAAATAATTGTACCTTCAAGTACTTCCATTGTACCGATTGAACCAACAAAAATCTACGGTTGTACCGTCACCGATACCGGGAAACTCCCGGTCAAAGTTTGGTGTGCTAACTTGACGTAGCACCTGAAGTAATTGTACTATTGATAAAAATAATTGTACCTTCAAGTACTTCCATTGTACCGATTGAACCAACAAAAATCTCCGATTGTACCCTCACTGATACCGGGAATTCCTGGTCAAAGTTTGGGGCGTTAACTTGACGTTGCACCCGAAATAGTTGTACTATTGATAAAACAATTGTACCTCCAAGTACTTTCATTGTACCGATTGAACCAACAAAAATCCTCAATTGTACCCTCACCGATACCGGGTAATTCCCAGTCTGAGTTTGGGGTGCTAACTTGACGCAACACCCGAAGGGATTGAACTATCGATAAAATAATTGTACCTTCAAGTACTTCCATTGTACGGACTAGACCAACAAAGAATTTCGATTGTACCCTAACCGATACTGGGAAATTTCCGGTCAAAGTTTTGGGTTGCTAACTTGACGTAGCACCCCAAGTGGTAATACTTTTCATAAACATAATTGTACCTTCAAGTACTTCCATTGTACCGATTGAACCAACAAAAATCTTCAATTGTACCCTAAGAGATACCGGTAAATTCGGGGTAAATTTTTAACTTGACCTTATTTTACTATTGATAAAAGTAATTGCGCCTTCAAGTACTTCTAATGTACCGATTGAACCAACAAAAATCTTTGATTTTACCCTCACCGATACCGGGAAAATCCCGGTCAAATTACTACGTAGAACCCCAAGTGATGGTACTGTTGATGAACATAATTGTACCTTCAAGGACGTCCATTGTACCGGTTGAATCAACAAAATATTCGATTGTACCCTTACCGATAGCGGGAAATTCACGGTCAAAATTTGGGGTGTTAACTTGGCGGAGCACCCTAAGTGATTGTACTCTTGATTAAAATAATTGTACCTTCAAGTTCTACCATTGTACGGATTGAACAAACAAAAATCCTCGATTGTACAGTATCCTCACCGATACAAGGAAGTTCCCGGTCAAAGTTTGAGGTGCTAACTTGACATTGCACCCCAAGTGATTGTACTATTGATGAAAATAATTGTACCTTCAAGTACTTCCATTGTATCGATTAAACCAACGAAAATCTTCGATTGTACCTTCGGCGATACCGGTGAATTGTTTTTCAAATTTGGGTGCTAACTTAACGTTGCACTCCAAGTGATCGTACTGCTTATAAAAGTAATTGTATCTTTAAGTACGTTGATAGTACCGATTGAACCAACAAAAATCTTTTACCCTATCTTCACCAGTACCGGGGAATGCCCGGTCAAAATTTTGTTCGCAGCGTGACATAGCACCCTAAAAAATTGTATGTACTCTTGATAAAAAAAAATGCACATTATAGTACGTCGTTTTGATCAAATCAACGAATCAAAATTTTGCATTTTACCTCACAGTTACGAAGGAGTCTCCGATCAACTTTGGGTTGCTTACTTCGTGGTGCAGTCCATGTGATAGTACTATTGATAAAAACAATTGTACTTTATGTTACGTCATTTGTCCCGATTGAAGCAACATCATGTTTGGATTGTACCTTCACGCGTTTATCGGGAAATCCCTGGTCAAAGTTTTGAGTGGTAACCTATTCCAATAGTTGACCGTATTGATTAGAGTGTTTTGAGCTGAAGATTCTCTAAGTCCAACTTTGGGTATCTTCGCAAACAGTAAACCAAAGATGCCAGGTTCGAGCCCTGGAAGGAATGATGAACATTTGCAATTGAGAAACAATGTACAGATGTTCATTTTTTCTTTTTTTAAGTGCAATAAGACATGTTGAAATGTTAAGTGTAGAAAAAGTAACATTCATTAAAAAATGTAATGATCCAGTATTTCGAAACCACCCATACATCTGAGCACGTGATCGTTTTGTCACCTACGCTTCCATACGTAAAAGCTCATTTGCAATGAAAGTGAAGACAGAAAATTTAGTTCTTGCATTCATAGTACAATAAACAAGAGGAAGGAGAGCGAAACAACAGTATTTGCAACGTATCTCAATGGCATTGACTTGAAAACCGAAAATTCAGCCATGTTCTTTCAAAAGGAGTTCTATTAGCAAGAAGTAGATAGATGTGTTAGTGGTTAGCTCAGTGATAGAGCGTGTGGCTTCTAATCATGAGGTCCAGGATTCGAATCCCATAGTGGAGAATTTATTTTTATGTAATGGTATAATCTTCAAAGCATGAATAATTAGATAAAGTAATAATAATCAGTTTTATATGTATCCATACAAGCATTTCAGGACATAAGTAAGTATTATTTTTAATATATAACATCAGAGAAGTGGTGGGTGTTGATATAACGTCGGTATATTATAACTGAATGTTAAATAAAAAATAAGTAAATGTTGTTATATCCCAAGTCGGATCAGGGTGCCATACAACAAATTCACGATCCCCAAAGTTCATACAAATTCAATATCCCCAAAACTCATGATCCTCACGAACGATTAGTCACTGTAAGAGACTAAACTGTACTTCACGAAAAAAATAGTCTGAAATGCGTTTCATAGGGTAGTGGTGAGGCTTTTGATCTCTCTCTCTCTCTCTGTCTCTCTCTGGCTTGGTTGCAAATTCTATACTTTGTCATCTGATGAAGAGAAGGTACTATTGTGTAATTAAGTAGAAGGAAAAATGCTCAGCTTGACCAGGGCTCGAACCCATGTCCGTATGGCATTCGTTTAGAAAGCAAAGGTTTTAACCACAAGGTACTTTTACAAATAGAAAAATATTGCCGAGAGTCGTCTTATTAAAACACGAGCAGATTGAGTCAAGCTAAGTGGACCATTTCATGCATTAGTGGTTTTAGATAAGGAAGATTAGTTTGGTTTATGTTAGTGATAGTAAAATTGGGTCATTCCTGGATAATTTTAGAAAATGGTTACATCACTATTTTAGACAAATCTTAGTTTCCGTATGTGCGTTCCTACATACCTGAAGTTATTAGAACGACTTTTAAAGAAATGTTATGCAAAGTTTCCTCGATACCAAATGTCAGACATTTTCGTGAGGACCCATCTGAGATATTTAAGCCCGAAATCCGTATATTTTTCGCAGAGGGCCATGTTTGAACACCAGTAGAAGATCAGGAGTGTGATTTAGGGCCATGATTTATTTTTGTGTGCGTATACTCGGTCGGTAGGTCTAAATATTACAAAATTTTGCAGAATTTTATTCAATCCCTTAACTCCAAAAACTTTGTTAAAACCACATTTTATACAAGTCGTTACTAATTCTCAGTAAAGGGGGGGATTCCATATCTTTGAAGTATACTTCAAGAGATACACAACAGTTTTTGATTAAGCTCTCTAGCTTTTCTTGTTTATGATAGATTCAAGTTTCTGTTCATGTTTACAAGAGTTAAAAACTCCATCCACCATTTCGGAAAGGGTCTAGCAGGGTAAGATGGTGAAAAGTGCCTTGGAAGGAATCGTGAGAAATAAAAAAAATACTACCATATTCACCATGAAAATGATGGCTCTCCACCAAATGTGAGCTCAGAAGATGCTAACCTAACCTCAAAATAAATTAAAGTGTTGTTTTGGTAGATTAGCGTTATCTCAGTCTGATTTACACCCACGATAACCTTCTTTTTTAAAAATTGAATATATTTTCAAGCTCTACAAGATGGCAACTTTTGAAGATTTGTTGGCTGAAAATTAAATTTTGAGAGAGATTAGAAAATTTGAAAATTGAATTTGAAAAACGAACACAACAGTTGGCTCGAAAAAAAAATATGTTATGTATGTTTAGTGATTCTATATCCATGAATTGTTCAGGTGATCTAAAGTGGTAGAACATAACCAGAAAAATATAAAACAGCATTTTTGTCGGTTTTAAAGCGTTCTACATTCGTTTATTTAGCTCACAATGCTTCGTGTTCTCAAAACTTTCAACGTTAATTTAACTAATTTCCCGACGTCATATAATAATGCAATTTTGCAGAGCGACGTAAGTCGGGTGACAATACACCTTTCTATTGTCACTGTTACATATTTCTATATATGTATATATTTTAAAAACATATGTTAATTTTTTGTTATTACAGACTTCTTTATCCTAAAATAAATAGTATCTTCCACCAGCCTGGGTTTGGCTGGTTGTTGAACACTTTATGATTTGAGCCACACAATATTAGCTTGAGAAAAAGTATGAACGCAGCAATAACCCGAAGACAATTAATAAAAAGAACTTTCTCAACGGTGCAAATTAACCAGAACTACGCCATCAGTTGAGCATAGAGATTGGAAATAAGACACGTGACTAGGCTTCTTACGTCACACGTGCACTGTAAATACAAGTTCGAAAGAGACGTTTGACAGCTCGCCTTCGTTTATCATTGTATTATATGACAAGATAAGATATAAGGTGTGTTAAGCAAATTAGTTAGTAATAGTCTTTCTAATGAATTAGGTAAAAATTGACTGTTAGAATATTTAACTATTTTTGCACTCGTCGTCAATTAATAAAAAAAGTGGATGACTGGTCTACAGGTCGGCTACTTTAATACTTTAAGCGGAAGGTCTTTACTGTTCGAATCTCGTCCGGGAAAACACTTTTTCTTCGTTATATATATATATATATATATATGTTGTGAGTGAGTAAGTCTCGAGTATGTATAGAGTCATTTGCATACATATATGTAAATTAATTTGTGTATTTGTTTGGTAATTTAATCTAATATTGAAATTAATTAATTGTGAATATTTAAAATGTTGTATAATGCCTGTTTTCCTCTATGCTTTCATTCTGTTCTGCCGGCAGTTTTCTCTTTCTTTACTTTTTCTCTCTTTTAGAATTAAGGATTATAAGATTTATTAATTATGTAATTTTTATAGTTGTAATGCCTAACATATGATTTTTGAATTAGCTGTGTATTTTCGAAACTCCGAAAGGAGCTGAGCGGCGTTGGAGTTGTGTTGGACAGGTCGCCAGAGGACATTGACCCTGTGCAACGGGTAAAGATAGGAATTTTCCATGCCTGTCTCTGTGTCTTTTTCTTTTTTTCCGCAGAAGTAGAAGCAGACTACAGAAGAAGATTGGAGCCTGATGACGAAAAAAGCCGAAGCAACTTTCGGAGTATGACGACACAACGAGGGTTGAGGTTTGAACCCTGTACGTTAAAACTAGGAGTTGGTGGTCTGGCGAGATCAGTCTTCAGCTATCCGCGACACCGGGTAGAAGTAAAACGGAGAGGCTGACATGTAGAGCCTACTAGGAAAGACAGGCCAAGCAGTCACTTAGCTGCGAGTAGGGACTTTGTCTGAATGAATTTCTGAAGTTAACTTAAATAGAGTACGATCTTATAAAATTCGGCGATGATTTCCACAGCAAGAAGTTAGAATATGCTGTTGTACTTCGTAAAGTAATAGCTGCAGCGATCGTTCGATCTCAACCCAGCAATATCTTTTTGATGAGAAGATGGAAACTGTAAGTTGTTTGAGCCTTGTTTCTCTTGAATTTTGGCGGGGCCACTGCATAAGATAATTTTCAAGTCTCTATAGTAACAATCGTTTTGCTGTACATTGCAGATATTTACTGGCAAATTCATTCACTGGGAAGATATAATATTTGGGAAAGTATCGTCCACTTCGTAAAAATCAGTGTTGATATTTTTAATTTATGTTTGCAAGAATGTAATTTGAGCCTTTAAGAATTTGAGCAGATGATTTTAACACATTAATGGAATCTCGGATTGTCTAAGCTTATTGCCAGAGCTACGCCACAATATCAAGGGGTACTCGTAAACACCGGGATATTGGTAGCACTCCTTTCAGGTGGAACTGGGACTTGTAGCCTGAAAAAATACTGTACAAATTTAAAACTCTCTTATTTCAATATATGTTTATCCTTATTTCTAAAAACGGAGTATCTGAATTGATTTCCTGGTGTTAAAAGTGAGTCAAATTATATTATTCCAGATCAGAATTAATGGTAGAAAGGAGGGATTGATGCACGCCGTTAGGTATTATTAACTTGCAAATTAAACTAATTCCGGGCAGACATATTAGTGTCATCAAATCCTGTCCTAGTTGCGCTCCGAGCTAAGTTAAAAAGTAATCGAGGGCTTGGAGCAAGTATTGGGAAGTTGCTGGGTATTAGCATATCTTTAGTTCTTGCTAGGGAGAAAGGAAAACCCCAGAAAACACCCAATAAACTATATATACATCCCAAATACATCCTAAATTATCACGTGCTCGGATGTATGGATAGTATCGAATTACTGGATCATTACGTATTTTAATGAATGTTACTTTTTTCTATACTTAATAACAGTTCATATGTCTTATTGCACTTAAAATAAGAAAAATAAACATCTGCACATTTTTTCCCAATTGTGAAGGTTCATCCTTCCTTCCAGGGCTGGAACCTGGCATCTCCTCATATCCCTAGTTTTCTTTTTTAGATTTTCTAATATAAAACGGGATTATTAATTTTTGTAATTTCCGAATGTATTTATCCTTTTTATATACTCGCATTGCTTATAGAATGATCTTTTCTACATTACCAGTAGGCACTCAGGAAAGTGTAAGTGTTTTGTATTACATTCAAAAACAGTAAATATGTGCTTAAAACTGTATTCTCATGTAAGGTTTATCAACAGATCCTATGAATGCATGTGCTCGAGAGCAGTTACACTTTCAATATGTAAACCCAACCCATATTAAAACTAGTTATGCACATTACGCGTCCAATTTCCAAGATGTATTAGAACGTTATATGTATAAATGTTACTTTCATCTTATTTATAATATCATTGTCTAACACTTGATTTAGTTTTGGAAAGGTAACAGTGTAAAATGCCTACAGGTTTCTAGATTATTCTATTATTATGTTAGTAGTCCCGAGTTTTCACATATAATGATATAGAAGATGAAATTAAAAAGTAATCTATTGTTCTTATAACTAGTTAATTAGCCAAACTTCTGACAATTTCCAGTTGACAGAATTCAAAAGGTCTAATTTAGAAATAAATTATATTTTACTTAACGATAAGAATGTTTACGTTACAAATATCACTAGTGAATTTCTATATTCCACTTCAACAATTTTTTTCGTTATCATAATTCAGGATAGCTGAAGTGGAAGAGAGTCTTTTTAAGAGTTTTTTTTAAACCAGAATGAGTACTTGATGCGTTGTAGTAAACTAGGAATGAAAATGAAGGAAAATTAACTGTAAAACATGAGAAGAAGGTTATTATATTTCTGTGATGTAAGCGGCCAACATGGCGGCAGCAAATACTTGACCAGCATTAGACTTGTTGTTTCGGTAAGAAAGACCTCTTACATTTCTGCGTGTGTGCGCAAATCACAGGGAAACCGAAAGCCGAGACCTTCCAATAATTTAAAAGAAACTACTCGGTGTTTCTCGACGATTGTCTGCCGATAACGGTAAATACTGACATTTATCTCAAACATTACGGAATATATCAAGTAACTATTCCAAATGTCTAAATAGTGAGCACTAATTTGAGTTGTTATTGTTTTAAATGTAAATAGATTAATTACAAGTATGATTGCAGCACTAACCTAATAAGATAGTTTGTAGGGGGATTTCCAAATAATATAGTTTGTTCATATCGGTTACTGCGAGAAATAAAGGAAAATTCCTGCAATCACCGCAAAAGTCTTTTTCTGCCTGTTCTACGGAAACAGAAAGTTCTGGGTACAGATTCACAACACGAAAGCGTGATTCAAACTAATTTAAGAGCACTTGTAAATTGTGTAGACTTTAATCCATTAGAACGTTGTAGCGACCCATTTCCACTTGGTTGGAATATATCTTACCCTCTCTCCTTTTTTGTGCGTCTTTTTTTCTTTATTGTTCGTGCTTTGTCGAAAATATTTTTCGTCTTCAGCTTTCATCAAAGAGTTTTATTTGTACAGATGACAAGGAAGATTAGCCATACAGAACATTCCTTTCATTGTTGTTTGGTGGGATTTTTATCTTTATTGTTTCTTCATTTTATTACTGAATATTTCTTTGCATATTTTATTTCATTATTTTTGTTCAACAATTTTTCTTTCGCTGAAAACCTTCAAAAACAAACAAAAAGATCTGATTGTTGTTTTATTTTTCGTTGAGATTTTGGTGGCAAGCCACACCCCTTTTCGCTCCGGATTGTCTGATATGATTCTCTTCTCTGATTAGTTGAGGCCAGTCAGTAGACAAATGGTCGTCGAGAAGGAAAGGCTGTTCAAAATTTACGCTGCCTCCGAAAGTTATATAAAAGCAATATGATAATGCAGCCATTATCCGGAAAGTTTATTAATATATAGAGCAGCATCGACTAGTAAATAACAACTTTTGGAAGCTGTTTCTCTATATCTTTTATCAAAGAATCTGTGAATCGAATGCTTCAGTTTGGGGTCTTACACCCTCCATATTGGCCTTGACCGGGAGTGGACGAGACGAAGCATCTTTATGGCAGTTTGTTTGTGTGAAGTGGTGTTCATAAGTGTGGGAGGTGATGTGTTGTGGTAAATGTGGTGTTCAGTGGTTTTTCTTAGTTTTTCTGAAATAAATAAAAATATAATTACAGTGTGGTTGATACCACATTTTCTGTGTGTATGCAAATAATTTAATGTTTTCTTCATATGAAATTGGTGTGGTTTTTCTGTCAAGGGATGTACACAGTAAGAATGTCTGCTTAATTTGATAGGCATCGGGGTCGGTTATCTAAATTCAGGTACGTATGTTTAATGTCTTGAAATTCCTCTTTCTCTCCCAGAAACCCAAGTCTGTTTCACTTACGTTCAGATAACTAAATTTCAGCACATTAAAATTTTGGTTCAAATACGTTGAATATTTTACCTTGCACTATAGTTGTTGCTACATTTCAGAATGCACGTTATTTTCCCATTCATCATTTTTGTTTGCTCTTCCGAAAACTGGTATATGTAAAAATTGCACCAAATTTCTACAACATATCCGTTTTTGTTAACTGTCAGATTCAGCGTTTTTCCTATGTTTTATTTTGGTATTTTGCAAAGTTTAAAGCTTCTTCGTTACGTATGCAAACCGTATGTCAGTTCGCTCATGGAAACTCGTATTGTAAATTAATACCTAATCCAATCCTAGTAGACCATCTTTGTATTATCAGTATTGATGGTTACGCTGAATGAAATTTAAAAATAAAAATTACATACGAAATGTTTTAGCAACGTTTAGAAAATCTCAAATTAAATTGTTGTCAAGTAGCTACAATGTAAATAAAAATTTTGTCGTTGAAAGAAATGTTACTTTTCAGTAAGTGTGGAAATTTTGATTTAACTGGGCTGAAGTATAGAATGTCTACCACATTTTGGAATATAAAAGTAACTTATTTATTTTTTAAAAATAAGTTTGTGAAATATATTATCTATTCTTGGACAAAGGTTTTCTGCATATAATTAATTTACCCTTTTGTTATGTGAAATTGGCAGCATCTTGAATGCTCATTGTGATGTTCAAGAGATTCTCTTCGGAAACTTTTTTTCAAGAAAATTCAGCAATCAGTCTTTTGCCTTGCGATTGTCATTTTTAAGTAAAAATAAATTACATTTTACCAGATATTTCTTGTGTCAAGGGTTTCATTATGATGTAGGTAGATTACCATCACTGTGGTATTATTGGAAAGTTCTTAACCCTTCAACATTTCAGTCCACGAAGTGTTAATTTATTTATATGTGAGAAAGTAATTGCAGATGAAGTTAAAGTTTGTTATTTGATCCAATGCTTTAGCAATTTTTACACAGTAGTCAAATTAGTTCTGTGCGTCCAATTTTTCGTGTTAAAGATATTAACTAGTGCGCGGCTGTGTTGAGCCTTGTACTATTTTAGGGGTCTAGTTTCGTTAGGTCACTAAAATAGCTTTTGTGTTCTGCTTTCCTGCGGGATGTTCTCGCTTGCGTCCCTCCTTTTTTTGAAGATGCTTTTCTTCGTTTTAATAGATTTCTGTTCTGCGTTTGGGCACTTCTTTCGGGCTTCTTACATGCATGCTTTCTGTACTAGACTAGTGTATGTTCTGTCTTTGATGTGGCTGAAGCAGGGTAGCAAAATCCATGCCTAGGCGAACCGCACAGTCATCAAGGCAACAGGAGGACCTGGGTGGGCGTGTCAATTCATTTGGCACGTCAGTGTATAGTTTTTTGTGAAAAATTTAAATATTTACTTTCACAATGTGCAATATTTCTTTTAATACAAACTATTTCAGATTCGTGATATGCACTTTAGTTTGTAAAGAAATCTAATTTTAAAAGAAATATTCGAAAGCATTGTAGAGTTTTGTTGGTGAGTAATGCATTGGAGTAAAATATGAGCTTTTAGAACTTAAGAATAAATCAAGAGTAGGAGGATACAGTGAAGTGGAGATAGTGATGGCTACTTTTGCATTTTCAATAACTTGTATTCAATCAACCTGAACTTCAGAAATATATCAATGCCTAGCTATCGAGATTTAATCGTAGTCAGTAATGCCTATGAATATTTTTATTGAATAAATAAGTTTAGGGCTTCTGCCGTTTTCATTTTCGATATGGCACCATTCTAGAGTCTTAAAATCAACTTTTTTTTCTATTCCTGAATCGAATTCAGCACCATATAGAACCATGAAATAACAAAATAGGCGTTTTGGGGTTGCAACTATCTTGGATTTCAGAATGCAAGCCATCATCTTATATTTCATATGAAAAATGTTTTCGAATTTAGGATCGTATTCATAACGTTTAGAGTAAAGGGATCTTAACTTAAGGACAATGGGATGCTATTTCATCATACATCCCTTTTAGTTTGCCTGACATTGAATTTTGTTCTTTTCCCCTCAAAATCAAACTGAATTTCCTTCGGAAAATACAAAGGAATGTTCATTTTTGGAGCTTTTTCGGGATCTGTGCTTTTTCTGTTGGTGAAACGTCCTACTATTGAACTGAATATTCCTTTGGTGCTGAAACGTAGAACTGTACATGGAAAAAGCGTAAAAAGATTGGCGAGACCATTGTGTCTTACGAGGTTTTCAACATTAAAATAGGTTTTTCTCAGAAAAGCGTTTTTGTGACATTCCTTGTTTTTCCCCTTACCATTCAAATATGAAATTTATGACAATTTTACTTCTATTGAACTTTTATTGTAAAATTATCTCAGATATCCATACCCTCAATCTCAGTACAAGTTGAGTGGAAATTCGCAACCACTGAGAATACTGTTATCCCGTGGCTAATTCTAAACAAGATTACTCTATGCAAAATGTTCTTAGAAACTCACACCCAAACATCCAGATGCCAAAAAACCAAACCAAACCATTGTATCCAAACTTTGTATATCGATTAGGAAGGTATCTAACAAAAATCCTAAAATATATTTTGTAGAACCTGCCGTTATTTAGGAAAGGAGGAAATGATAGTTAATGAGCGAAATCTGACCTAGACAAAGTAGAAGCATTACTGTAAATAGTCGTTCAAGTAGCACTGATGCAGCAAGATATAGAGCGTTAGACACGAAGATTAAAGTAGTAAAAATGGCGGAAGTCGTCATCAGTTTAGCACAGGGATTGGGGATAAGAAAACATTAATGTTATTTGTAAAGTCGTTTCTACGAAATAGAAATTTTACATGTGGAATAGAATGTTAGCAGCACTTTCACGTATGCCCACCGCTAACCGAGGGCTGCGCACCCCTCGGCTGACACCGCCCAACTCATTTCCGACGCACCGTGTCCCCTTCCACGCCTCGCTTCTCTCGGTGTGCATCCAGCCCTGGTTTATTTATATACATTCCAGCTTTCAGTAGCATCTCAAGCAATTATTAATAATAAATATGAACATATAAAATATATTATGAAAGAAAAAATCTTAACCCGCCGGGATTCGAACGCGTTTTTTATTTCGTAAGCACTACTACTGCACCACGCTAGGAACTTGCAATCGCTATTTTCGCCGTTGTATTTACAGTGCAATAGTTACATAGGAACCCAAGTGACCTGTCTTATGATGACGACTTCCGCCGTTTTTACTATTTTAATTCCCATCTGAGCGTTAGCTTACAGTGTGAGACGTCCACGGTTCGAGTCCTGTCGCGACGTGAATTTCTTTTTCACTCTTTTCGTAGCACCTGTGCAATTGTTATATTCTACAATATGCTTTCGACAGTTAAAATAAATGGTATTTCTTTATAGCTTTTAATATTTTCATTTTTGCATTTTTATTTAAATCTGAGAAATTATCTGCAACAATAATTATTTTGTGTTCACATGAAGAACAGAAACAGTATGAGAATAAGAATAAATAAACGGTTGCATTATACACGGGGAATTATTATTATTGATTCGGTAATTGTAGCGTAACCGTTTATTTATTCTTATTTTCATATTATTTCTGTTCTTTGTGTAAACACATTTGCTCTAGGTAAATTAGTAGATTTTATATAGACTGTACAAAAAGAAAAATACAAATGAAACAACAAAAAGCTATATAACAATAACATTCACTTTACATGTCAAAAGCATATTGTAATATATAACATTTGCACAGATACAACATAAAAGTAAAAAAAAGGAAAAAATACGTCGCGAGCAGGGCTTAAACCCCGGACCTTTCCTACTGTAAGCTAACGCTCTACCTTTTGTTCCACCAGAGCTGCTGGAAGGAACGTTTATATTGTAATGGGAAGTTTATCACTGGGTCAGTACGTTAATATAACCACAATGAAAACAAACCACAAACAACAAGAGTTACATAATGCTTCATAAGCAACCCATGAAGCAGACGACACTAACACCAAGCGGTAAACATAACAACCAGCAAATATAACAACAACCAATGCTTCTACTACTCTCCGCACATCAGATCTCTCTCATTAATTATCATTTACACATTTCCTTCTGAAGGGCAGGTTCTAGAAAAATGCAGGATTTTTGTTAGTTACTCTATCGATACACAAAATTTCGTTACGATCTGAATTTTTAACATCTCGATGTATTGGTGTCAGTTAAAGGAACAATTTTTGTTGATTAACAACAATGCAAAGCGTGTAACAACTAATGGTTTATCAGCGAGACTTCTCCAACTACTTAACAGGGAGACTGTAGGCTTCCTGCTTACCAATTTTCAGACCTTAGTTCAATATTGAATGGTAAGAAAACAGTCTTTTTCAGTCTACAAATTCCTTCATATGTAATTATTAATCAACTGACACCCACATCTGAGATTTTGTAGGACAGTAGTCTATAGCCTCATCTACTGTCACACTACCGGGAGCTTGGTCTCTAGTCTATCAAATGTTAAACCTATTTTACAGGACAGTCACATTAACTATACTTCCTCTTAATTACTCGAAAACTACATATCGTAGGAAACTTTTGGAAAGAGAGTTTATGCCTCAAAATTTATCAAGAAATAACATGACTGGACTCCATGGGAGCGAATTTTTATTCATTTTGTATAACATGCTTGTATACTCCACCATAAGATGATATACTTCGCTGTGAAACATACAAAACCAGCTTATATAAATGTTCAACAAGTGAGGCGAGGCCTAGTCGAAAGATTGTGCACATATGCTACCGCCAGGCTTCGAGTGTCCACTTTGAATGATCTGTCGTTTAAATGTTTCGCTTAAACCTTTCGAACTACACCTCAACCACCCTCCTAGTTCTAATAGTTGCTGAGTTATAAGCTGTCGACGAACCTGTCGAGGTGATCTATGCAGCATAAAACTCATCTTGGCGAAACTTTTCGAACCACACCTCAACCACCTTCGTAGCCCTAGTAGTTCCTAAGTTGAAAGTTATCAAGAGGCTGACTGACGGGCGCCGTAAATTTATTTGTATAAGGCTGCTACTGAAACCTAAAAGGAATAAACATGAATAATGATGACATTCATAAAGTAAAGAGATGGATATACAAGGATTAACCATCTTGGAACTTAGCATATCAGCCAAGTTGTCTACAGTATTGGTTAACTCATGTAATCGGGAGAATTAGCCTGTGCGTATAAAACAATTGAGCTCCTCCATTTTTCTTCTTTCATGTGATTAGAACCGAATGTCAATTCTCAATGTGGCCAGAAAGTCCCTTTACACCTGAACTAAATGCGTGTAACAGTGTAAGATGGTAAGATATTTAAGATTTGAACCTCCCATCCCGATCGTTGATATGGCAACAGTGCACCTCACGTGAATTGCAACGTGATTGCCGCGTAACTTTCACGTGACTGCCCAGGGTGGAGAATAAAGTTTGTGCGTTGACCAACTCATTGTCTCGCCTTTCTGTGTTTGGGGAAGAGCAATGGCAGATACCAGCGACTTCACTTTAGAGGAGCGCTCAGTAACAAGTGTGTGGGTCCATGAACGGGAGCACAACAACGAAAATATGACACAGGTGAAGAATATGCATCGTGAACGGTTTGCTAAGGAGCCACCAAGTCGTCAGCCTTTGATCACGTGGGAGAAGAAAGCTTTTCGCCTGGGAAGTGTTTCGGATGTCGCCCTGCAAGTCTACCAGAAAGCATGCTTCAGAACTTGGAATCAAAAGGAGCACAATGAAACTCCACATGAAAATGGACATGGACCTGCAAGCATTCCGGTCAATGGCCATCAATGAACTAACGGACGATGACTTAAACCACCGGCAGGAAGCGTGCAGGATCTTGTTGGAAGCCTTCCCCACCATTCCTGCTCGGAAGTGCATTCTTTTCTCTGATGAATGTGCAATTTATCGGAGTTCGCGGGATAGGAACATCTTCATATGAGAAAGGAAAACCCACATTTTTACCAAGAAATTGAGAACAATCCGCACGTCATACATTGGGCTGGGATGACTGAAGAACACATATTTGGTTCGTACTTCTTTAAGGGTTCCGTGACCCAGGTTACTTATCTGAAGATGTTTAATGGCTGGCTTCTTCCACAGCTGCAGAATTTGGGCATCAACGACACGGTTGTTTACCAACATGATGAAACTCCCACCCACTTCGCACTTGCTCTTCGTGAACGCCTGAATTAACTGTTTCCTGCCCGGTGGATAGGACGTGGGTCCCCAAATTCACCAGCCCCTTGTCCTTGGCCGCTTTGAAGTCCGGACCTTACGACACTAGCCAATGCCGTATCATCAAATCATAGGTCAGTAAGAAGCGGTACGTGAACGCTGATCTTCCAGCATATGACACCGCAGCTGCTAAAGGGGATGAGTAGGATGACATGAAGGTGTATCAAGGTGTACAAGGATAATGGTGGTGCTCAGACGAACACTTTGAACAAATAACTGTAAGTGTTATTAAAGTTACAATGAAATAATTGCATGTGTAAACTGACTTTCTGGCCACCTATATATATATAATTCCTAGAGAAAAGAAACGACCGAGACGACGTCCAAATGCAAGATGGGTAGATGAAATCAAGCGTTTCTCAGGAGCTACATGGATGAGGATAGCAGTAGACCGAGATATGTCGAAAGAAAAGGGGAGAGGCCTTCATTCAGCAGTGGATAGAAAACGGCTGAATATGATATATATATATATATATATATATATATATATATATATATATAAAATTTTATATATATATAAAATTGAATGCTAGTATGTGTGCGTGAGCACGACAAGCGAACGCTCTTCCATTAATACTCTACGCCAAGAAGAGTAATTGCAGAACAAGGCGTTTCGGAGATATCTTTCTCAGTCGTTTCAGAATTTTGTCCCCACTAGTGGAGAAACTATAAGCCACCATCATCATCATCACCTAAAATTTACATGTTCCACACGACTTTTGAAGCCCTTTCATAGGAACCGTGTCTCATCCAGAAGCAGTGTGCGAATTAAACTTTATAGTCAGGGGGATAAAACATAAGGACGGATGGATTTCAACAGGATATATATATATATTCCCGTCGATTCCCCTATGTTGCCAAATCTCTCCCTTTTGGACTTAATTTTTTTCGATCATTTCTTCATGTTTCTGTTTTTTCGTTATAATTTCATTATTTTTTAATATTTTTGTGACAAAATCTCAAGAAATATTCGTCTTTACATACTGCACGTGTTTAATAATTAAACAAACGCGAGAATTGAAGGTGAAAAATATTATTTGTAAAAAACTGTCAAATAAAGACATGCGAAAAAAAATTTGAGTATGAGTGTAGAATCACTTGAGGTGCAACGTCAAATTAGCACCCCAAACTTTGACCGGGAATTTCCCGGTATCGTTTAGGGTACAATCGAAGATTTTTGTTGGTTCAGTCGGTACAATGGAAGACTTGAAGGTACAATTATTTTCATCAATTGTACTATCATGGCCAAAATTATGTTCACATGATTTTGTTATACACGATTTTTCTCTAAGCCTACAAGATAGGCCACCCAACTAACGTAGAGTGGGCGGTGTGTGATTCTGAGAATGTGTGCGTAAACGAGTAAGGGTTGGAATTTTCGTTTCTTTAAGAGGAAACATTATCACATGTCCTGGGTTCTGGAAAGATGTTCATGATTTCTTGTAGTGTGTAAATAATAATAGAAAAACGTAAGCAAGTCGTATTTCAAACAGAAAACCTAACACCATTTTTATTTTAGGTGGGCCACTAGTTGAAGTGTATTGAAAAGTTTAATTCAAATTGTCCAATAGAAAAGATCCTTACCGAACATGGAGAATAAAAAATGAACTTAAAACCTATGGTTTCTTTCTTATTTCTTTCTTAATGAATTCCATAGAACACTAACGTTATGCATGAAAAACAAGAGAAAAGGTCTGTTTCTATCAGTTCTGAAAAATAGGGCACGATATTTATCCTTTAAAATTTCTGATATTATGTTGTTATTTACGTTATTTTGTGTGTGCGTGCATGTGATAAACATTGAAATGAGTATGCTTTCTTCCGAGCGCCGTACCTTACTTGGTAAAACGTTCGTTTCGTTCTCCGGAGGTCCTCGGTTCGGTACCAGCGGCTGACTGTCCTGACTTAGGTTTCCCCAGTGTTTTCCCACTGAGCATAAAAAAGGTTGCGACAACGAATGCCGGCCAAGTGGCACCTTTTTATCCCATAATCGTGTCTGGTAAACAGACCCCCTCTTTCTCCTTCCTTCGTCTCGCCCATACTGAAATCAGCAAACATCATGAGCACGTTTTGTTTTTCAAAATAGACATGTATTGGTATCGATAAAATGAAATAATAGAGGCGAGACGAATCAGTATACATAAGTTGATGGAGGGAGAAATTTTAACACATACAATGAAACATTGAAACCGATCGTATATCTGTTAGACAGAGGCAGAGAA
>JAGDQP010029191.1:0-23554 GCA_022664845.1 Lepisma saccharinum | reverse complement strand
AAAAAGAGTATAAGTATTCTTTCCTTTACTTTCTTATGATAATTGAATGGTTTTACCGCCTACGTCTATGAGAATATACTTAATTTCATCGACGTTTAGAAAAATAATGAAAAATTCACCAATCGCTGAACTATTCGCTGAACTGTTCCTCCGATACAAATGCCAACTTGGGTAGTGCCGTAACACTGTGTCCTTTTATATTTTATTTATTGCCTTATTTTCCATGGCGGAGTTAAGGCCATAAATGCCTTCTCTTCCATTCAAACATGCATACATAATTTATATAAACAGTCAACATTAATGCAAGTATAATTGGATCATAATTAAGGAAAAGAGTAAATACTAAATTAGTACATATAACTACACAAAGAAAAAAACACTTATAAACAGACACAATACACACACACAAACATATATATATATATATGTATACATACACGTTTACAATATACAAAGTTTAGAAAGCACAGTAAGCCAATCATAAGATGCACACTCTTTACAAGTAATTTTAATTTTTAAAAATACCGAACAAATCACAAGAAACATTGAAAATTTAAAAAGCGACTCATGTAACATTAGGATTAATGAAATGAAATATTTCATTTTGAAACTAATTCTTTTATCCGAGATATCTGAAGGCCACTAACTTAAGCCGGCATAGCCCAGAACTCATTTCATATATATTCTTAAGAATTAGCCAACCCATTTCCTTAAATGTTATTGCTAATTGTGATTTACCCATTATATTAAAATGAGCCTGATTACGGAGGGCTCTCAAAGCGAATCTGAATTTGAATCTGTGAAAGGCCTTTAGATAATATTTGGCTCAAGCAGAATCGATGATACTGGGATAATACAGAACAGAAAGCTTACCTAGCAAACCTTTTCTTAGGTAGCAATTCTTGCACATAAATTATCTATTAAAATTCGTTAAAGTTTGCTATTTCTATAATCTTTGACATTCAACACAAGACTTGATAAAAGTGGGATTACTCACCGTTCTAAATTTGCCTGAGTTATTGAAAGTAATCTATGTCTGATAATATTATGCCATTTCGGTTTTTGTGACTTCAAATTATCTAACAGTTGTAGATCACACCACATAAATTTCTATTGTAATGAACAACGAGCTCTAACATGCCAGGCATTTGATAATCCTGACTATTCAAAGATGTTGAATATTTTAGTGTCACTGAGAAGTCATTGTTAAATAAAAAAATGTTGTACTATGATCTAAATTCAGATTCTATTATATTAGTTTGAAAATTATAATTTCAATTTTATTCTATGTTTGAATTTATTTTATACCCTTCACCAAACTATTAGCAAGTTCTGCCCTAGAAAGTAGGATGGAAAAAAGGTTTCGGGGAAGTGTTTATACATGCCTGGGAATTTTCACCTCTCCATAAATGGCGAATTGGCTACACTGCAAAAATTGACCGTGTTCATTAAGCACTTTTCGGTGTTCCGAGGAGACCAGCACTATTTTCTTCTTAATATCGTTTGTTGTGTGATTTCGGTGAATCACAACACTATGATCGTACTAATATTGTAATGAATTAGCATTTGAAGCACATTCATTCTGTTGAATCACCGAAATCAACAACATTTGGTTGTGTTGATTTAACACAAACAAGTGATAGTCGCCCTGGGACACCAAAAATTGTTAACACATCCATAAACTTGTTGTGAACTTTCTTCCTTTTCTATTTCCAATGATAGCTCTACTAGAAGGACAGAATCCTATCTAACCAGAAAATGCTGTTTAATATAATTGTACGCCCATAAATTAATTTGATGTTATCTTAAGAAAATACTAAACTGTAGTATAATTAACGTTCTGTAATCGTATGTGATAAATGTATAAATGAGACCTTTCTATCCAAGATCCTTGTTTTGACCTTAGATTATACTAAAAAATCGCATTATAGTCCTTGTTTCATGTAACTTTTTTTTTTTCATTTCAAATCTTCATCTGCAAGCCTTGAGTGTAATTCGTAATACTTTCTACTAAATTTCAGTGGAAATGAAAATATTTTTACATGCAAGAGTAAGGTAGGTTTTGCTATATACATAGATTAACTATTTTAACGATTCATGGTCATTAAACACCTTAGGTTCAGACCGGAAGAGCGGAGGGGAAACGATGCTGGAAGATGTTGGTCAGGGTCTAAGTTGAAGGTACTATCCCGGCGTTTGTATCGTGTGACTGAGAGCAAACCCTGAAAAACGGTCAGTCAGGATAATTGCCTACTGGGATTGAACCCACGACCTCCCGAATGATAAGCCAACGCTCTGCAAATAAGCCACGGCCGCTCGGTTTCGTAATACATGTATAATCCAATCCAAAGATTTACAAAGTCTGGCAGTTTGAAAAAGGGAAATGATGCTATAAATAAAGCTCTTTTCAGTTCCGAACGCAGGTGATAAAACCGCGAACTAACGTATCAACAAACACGGAGACAGAGAACAGATACGCCAGTCGAATGGTGAATGCAGCGGTACTAACTGAAGAAGTTTCGTGTGAATACAAGGTCTGAAGCCCTTTGCTATTCTCTTGCTTAACAGCTCAGCTACGAACAGATAACAACACCAACTATAACAATAATTTGAAAGGGAATACGAGCATTATGGCAACTGTTTTGGCCAAAATGTTGAGAAACTAATTGATAAAAGAGCATTGAAGTATCTTCTTTCACGAACTGTGATTACTTCCCTTTCGCGGTCAATTGCTTTGGAGATTAAAGAAAAGGAGGAAAGAGAATAGGTGTACCACGCAAAATGATAACGAACTGAATAAAATGGGTATAAAGTACTTGTATGGCTAGGGTTGTCTTTTGATTTCTTTGTTAAATTTAGAAAAACACGAAGTCAGTTATTCTCTGGTTCGGGTTAACCAGGGATTTTGCGAGGATTTTCAGTTTGGGGGTATAAAGTCTAAATTGGGAGGGTGTGAGTAGAGGTTTGCTCGGTTTCTATCGATTTTGACCACAAAAAATAAAATTGGGGGCCAGTATCTCTGAAGACTTCCGAACTTCAACATCTTCAGAATCGATTCTTTCTATATCAGTTTCGTTTGATTTATTCCATAGCAAATATCCCTAACACATGCATCAACACTCCTGATTTTATCCGTTATAAACTGGAGAGTATCTACCCGATCTTTCAAATCAGCTTGTAACTACGTCTTGACATTACTTATTTTCTCATCCATAATAGTTTCTATACTCTCTATTAAGCCAACTCATTTCCTTTCGGGAAGAGGACGTGTTGAGTGCATCAATATCAGGGATTCTACCATGATTTTTAGTTATTGGGCAAAGTAAAGTCGAAACAAAGTTAGGAGGAGCTAGTAGAATTTTGAAGGACTTAAACCGATTTTTAACAGTAAAAATTTTAAAGGTGTTTTTTTTTTCGACGGGTGACATCAACCATTAGGGTTTTTGGCAAAATCCCTGATCAGGGATTCTTAGCTGGTGGGCCTAAGAACACACAGCGTCGGAGTGCTAGGAACTTTCGTGTTTGTACGTACTTAAGCGAACAGAAATGCGTAAATAAGAGTGGAATTAGTTTATATTCAGTGCAATAACGAAGAAATATTTAATAATGAATAAAGGATGTTACATCCTTTATTCAATATTCATTATCATTAACAAACAACTGTATTGTAGGTTGTGCCGAGCGACCGTAGCTCAGTTAGTAGCGCGTCAGTTTAGCAATCGGAAGGTCCTGGGAACCATCTCAGCGACCTCACATTTTGCCTTTTCAGGGTTTTCCCCTCAGTCACACCAGGCAAATGCCGGAATGATACCTACAAACTAGAACCCGATTGACTAGCTTCCAATAACACCTCCCCCACCCTGTGGCAGTCTGGGTATAATGCACACATTAATAAAGGTCAGGATTCCGATTAATTGAGTTCATCAGAATGTATTGTTACTGTCTTATCCTACGAATATTCATGTTAGCGTTGGCAGAATAATACAAAGAAGATCATTGGGATATTACTCATTATAATCTGTTTACTTATGACTTTTAACCATCTCTGACTCTGGCTAGGATAGAGATGGCGGATAATTGAAAAAAAAAGCGGCCAAGGTTTTAAGGTTCTATCCTGGCATTCGCCTAGTGAAACTGAGACAAACCTTGAAAACTCGGTGAGGATGATCGTCTGCGGGGTTCGAATCCGCGTACCTACCTACGAGTCAACTGATTTGGTGTTAGTGTATCACTGTTTATATGTATAGCTTTGTCCCGTTGATGTTCTGAGTTTAAGGTGACTATAATCCATAAATCAATTCAATTCGTACCCCGATGAAATTCCTAAGGACAATAAGGGTTCTTGTGATACTTGGGACTCTTTCGTAAAATATAAACCATTCCTCAGATGATAGAGTAAAGGAATCAATATATCAGACCAACGATCATGTTCCGATTTACTCTTTCAATCACTTCCCACCAAACGAGTACAAGAAAAGCGCCGTAATCAAAGCAATATCTCCCTCCTCGCCTACTGCGCATAGCGGGAATAAAATATCTTTATAATGCTCGTGGAACGTACGTTGCAGATTTTGGGAGCTATATTATTTCTGGGAATTGCACAACCATAATTTTCAAAGGATTTATTAATTTGTTATTAAGTATCTAAGAGGGGCTCCATAGTTTTGTGGTTAGAGAAAGGGACTCATGTCCGGGTGGTCCCGGGTTAAATCCCCGGCTGGAGTCCCACTTTTTGGTGCCCACCCAGCGTAGTGAGCCTAACTGGAGAGTCACGTAAATAAAGACGTGGCGGCCACATCCGGTCTAGAAAACCCATGATACGCCTGTTCGTGGTCAGGTGCGCGCAGTGCTGATCATACAGTCGCCACTCAGGTGGACACGGACAGACAGCGTTGGGGCAGGCTCAGGGCCAATAGGCCAGTCCCGCCAGTGGCTATTTATTTATATTATTAACTTGCTAAAGGAGCATCTAAGGACTTAACGTCATTTTTTGGTAAATTAAGTTCCGAAACACTCCGTTCAATGGACTCAAGCAGGAATTGAACCCGTGACAACGAGCATAGAAAGAGAGCGTGCTAACCTCTCGACCATTCCCAGTTCACATTGTTTGTGTTAAGCAGATTACACAGCTTCGGAAGCGAATATTACTTTCTCACCCTGTAATTTTTATACATTATTCATCGTTCAATTGAATTGATTTAATTTATGGCATTCAGGCATCTAAGACTCAGGCTCGAGTAGCGGAAGGGAAATAATTCAGGAAGATATCAGTCAGGGTCTAAGTTGAAGGTGACATCCTGCCAGTTGCCTGGTGTGACTGAGGAAAGCCCTGGATAGACCTCAGTCAGTATGGGCGACCGCTGGGATTGAACTCATGACCTCCCGAATGATAAGCCAGCGCTCTACCACCGAGCTACGGCAGCTTTTTTGTGATTATACTTTATGTTCTCTTTCTTCAATTGGCGTGAACGGGATTCGAACTCGTCATATTTCGGTTACTAGTACGGCATGCTAACACCATCGTATAATTACCTTAAAGAACGACAATGGACAATGTGCGACACAAAATGTTACATTAGATATAGACTTCTCACTACCCTTCCAAGACCAATGTCTAACGTATGTTGCGTCATGCATCTTCCATTAAAATAGGAGAAATAAAGTCTCTTGCACATTCTTTCCTTTAATAGAAAATCAACTAACAGGTATCTCGTCCTACCCTTACACTTTCTTTCAGAAAGGCCTGATATTCATATTCTCCATTGGAAACACTGCTTCCGACAACGAATTGTCCCTGTAAAAAAGAAAGTTTTGGTGATAGGGAAGTTCAATAAAAGTCCGCACAAGTTAAATTGACACTTATATTTCTAAAGCCATACAGAAATAGTGCCAAGGTGACACAGATGGGAAATCAGAGCATAGAGAACAGTGTGGTAGCACTAACGGATTTCAATCATTCCCTCACGGAGTACTTTGTCGATACGACGTCTGGTTGAGCTGGCAAGGTGTTGTCCAACAGTTGAATCGATGTTCTGCAGACAGTACCGGATCCCTCGAATGAGCTGATGCGGATTTGTTGCGTGGATAAACATAAACCATTTGTTGCGTGCCCTTAGCATAAACAGCATCCTTCAAAATTGCCCAGAAGTTTTCGATGGGTCAAATTTCTGGCACATTAGCAGGGTTATCTTGTTTTTGGACAAATTAAATATTTTTCTGCTTGATATGTTCACACACAACTTTCGCGTAATGCACAAATGATATATCGGACCAGAACACATATGAACCTTATTCATAGTTTGCACGTATGTAGGGTATTAGTCTCTTCCTAATGCACTTCTCCAGGTAGGTCTGGGCGTTGATAGCAAATCCAGATAGGCACAACAACGGTTGGCTCAAACCTTTCGGACCCATGGCAATCCACACAAGCATTTTTTTTTAAATTTCTTCTTGGTGGCAAATTTAACACTAGCTGGAGCTGTAAAATTGGCAGATGTATAGAACCCATCATTTCCGCTGATGAAGGAATGGGACAATGTCAGGCATGTTTCATCATCCAAAATGAAATCACGATCACGAAATTTTCACAGTCAGCGGCCACACTTGGTTTGAACCATGCCCTTTCGTTGTTCAGTGCGCTTGGGGATGATTTGTTTTTCCTATATTGTATGTAAGTCTTCTTATGCACAATATAGTGGATCATGAACGCACAATATTTGAATTTTTGCGCCGCCATACGCATTGAAACTCCTGTTGCTGGAGTCGTTGTTCTGGAATGTCTTCTTCAGCCGTTGCACCTTCTACTTCGTGAAAATACGAGCTGGTTGTCCAATTCCCGACTGCCTTTTCCACTCACTCCCATTCTCACATCTCTTAATAATGTCGTAGATTGTTCTACGCGACACCCCTTTGGCTGCAAAATGTTTTACTGTGTACATTTTTCCCTTGCTTTGATGTGTCCCGTAGAACGTGTACACACGCTCCCGCAATAGGTCTTGCTTCCAGACCATCCTTACCTTCAAACCGGGTCACTATAACCGGGTCACTTGTTACTGTGCTTGTTAGTGCACTACTGGTTCATCGTCCTGACCGATCTGCCGGCTGTTCATGTATTACGTGCGACAGGTGCTGCTGACCTCTAGCAGCTTGTGCGGATTTATATTGAACACTCCTTACTAGCGCCATATGAACAAATGCATTCCCAACTGAAACGAGCTTTACTTTTATTGTGATAATCTTACAAATTTAATGTCATCACCTTTAATGCGCTCTATTTCCCTGTCTATAAAGCGCTGGATACGAGTCTGCCACTCTTCAAAGCAGTGATACAGCTCTCCTGTTTTCGATTCCATTGTTTTCATTGGCTGAAAATTTGTTTCTTTTAAGACACTTGTCACTTTTGTGGGTGTTAGAGAGTCACATGGGGCTAAATCAAGCCAATACCCAGCACATTATAGTACTGGAATGGTTTCTTGGCTAGAAACTTTATAACAGAAAGAGCATAGTAGACGGGCGCATTATGATTATGCAGCATTCATTTGTTGTTCTCACTGAAATCCGGTTGTTTCCTTGACGTAATATTGCCAAGTAGTTGTTTCACCGGCAGATACCCACTCAGAAACACTATTAAAAACAACAACTTTAGTTTTGACTTGCTCATGCGTTCTTTTTCCAGTCTTGGGGAATTGGGGGGATTTCCAATGCAATAAATGCCTAATTGTTTCCAGATCATATTGAAAGATCCAAGTTTTATCACTTGTTATGACCCCTTCCTTAAGTTCGATTGCTTTCTGAGCTGCTGCTTGATGTCCGAGCAGATTTCTTACCGAGTATCCTTTTGCTGTTGATGTTTAAACTAACTGCATTCCAGCAACTGAACAACACATCGGACAATTCACATAGAGCCCAAAAGCACAACAACGTTCATATCGAGAAGCAAGCGTACCTGTCACTTAAAGATTCAAGGTCATCACTTCCACCCACCATCCTCCACCACCTATTTCTCTCACTGTAAAATTGCCAGACCTTGTATGCTGTTCAAAGATAAAAAAATAATTATGTTCAGGTTTTTAGGCATCAGACGACATGCGCGTTCCTAAAAACTTCAGATGAACTAGTAAGAGAAAGATGGCAATAGTCGTTGGTATCGGGATTGAGCTTCTTCGACTGTACAGTGAACAAAATCAAGGAAGAATTGGCAAAAAAATGGGTTTTCTGAACTGTGAAGTAGTAGCTAAGTGAACAAAGTAACGTGTCTTCCATGTAAAATCTTCTTTGGGAAGTTATCATAGTGTATACGTGGCTGCAAAGTACGGATATGTACTAGTTCGTTCTTGAAATGTATGAGAACGTGCGCAGTTTTGATAAGTTTATTCGGAGCCTTCGTGACAAAATGAGATCTTAAGAAGTGATCACGCCGAGTAGTGCATGTCTGTAGTTCATGTTTTAATGCAGAGTTCTGTTTGACTTTGAATAGAATCCATTCTGTACTCAAAATACATGTAATACTACATTTGTCGTAAAGCCCAACCTTCGTGTAGAGCTACAAAATTTTGTGTGCGATTGCGTGTGGTGAAACACATTAATTTATTTTTATGTCTAAATGTTTCAATATTTCAAAATAAATTGTACAAAATCAGTGTTTTGCCCCCCATTTGGGGGGCACAAACACAAAAGTTCATTTCCTTATGAGAGATTCAATGTTAAATTTTGAAAGCAGTTTTCTCAAATAATTATTTGTAAGGATTTTTCGACAAATTAGTATTACTAGTTACACAATGCAATAACACTCATCCGCAATGCTAGTACAGGTATATCGAACATTATTTTGGGAAAAGCTACCTTCGTGGGGACAAGGGGCGCAACAAGGGATGGGTGGAGTGTTACAAGAATTCCAAGTTTTATTTTGGGAATGCCAGTGAGCGTTAGATGAATAAGAATGTCACGGAAGAATGCTCCCGATGCACCTTGCATGTTCCAGTCATTGTTACCTGGTTACAGCCCCCTTCTGAAAATCACTTAAAAGAATTTCAAGATTAGTATCCTTAGCAGAGGCGTACAGGTAAAAGCTAAGTTTTTTAATCAATTACTGTGATATATGGTATTATTGCACGCATGTATGAATTTTTCAAATCTGGAATGTTATTTATGCAACACGTCTTCTTTAGGGATGAAAATTAGGAATGACAAAGGAAATCATTATAAAACTACAATTTTATTTTTTTTTAATGTCAGTCAGCATCAAATCAAAATATCTCACAATAAATCCTCCGATGCTACTTGTAGAAGCCAGTCTTGGGGGCTTTAGCCCCATTCCAAGAATGACTTAAAAGAAATAACCGGTAAATGTCCTTAGCAGGACTATAATGTGAAAAGCTAATGTTTTTCTCACAACTAATATGAATTTTGGCGCTCCTGTAAATAAAGACACTTGTTCACTTCTGCAATGTAATTTTGGAAACGCACCGCTTTAGGGGAAGTAAACGAGCGTTACAAAAACACAAAATTTCCGGCCCGGAGTAAAACTTGAATCAACAAATATTTAACATTAAATGTACAATAAAGTTGGGTGTATGAGTATATGTCTACTGAGTATATTTACCGTGAAGTTCAATTAAGTGATTTTTGGAATAAAGCTACAGCCCCTATCTCATTCAATTAACATTGGAACATTGATTATGTGACTTTCCGAATAATTTTAGAGCTGTTATTGGCACTCACAATATAACATTTGAAATATTTGTAACGCTGCACACCCTTTTTGTTAGACCTTCTCTGACCCCTAAGGCAGCGTGTTGTCAAAATAATATTCCAGATTTTTATAAAAATCAATCATTTTTTCTATAATAAAATAAATTTTCATATGGGTTATAAAATATATTTAGTTTCATTAGGTTCCTGCTACAGAGATTTATCATGAAACTCTTGATTTTTGGAAGGGGCTGTAGTCACTGATACATGGAAGTAGCATCCGAGCATTATTTCTGTGAGTTTTGCTATTAATTGCACCCTTATTGGTATTCCCAAAATAACATTTGGAATTTTTGAAACTTAACCCCCTTTTGTAACCCTTCCCCCCATGTGACTCCTTTGCTAAAATAATATTCCAACATTGAAAAATTGAGACATTTTTGTGTCATAATGGCGTTTTCACATCAATTGTTAACAAAAAAAGCTTCTGCCTGCATGTCCTTGCTAAGAATATACAGCGCGCCCGGAAAGTCCCCCTTCAATTCTTTTGTTCTTGTCAGTACGTATTCCCTTTCTGATTTGTTAGTCATGTTCCCTGTTGTTAGTGGAATTCGAATACGCATTTGGCTATGTAAACACAATCATCTACTGTCTGCAGCGGAAAGGCAACACAGCTCAGTGGTACTACCGGAAACGTCTTATAAGTATTCGTGTAGATGTTTCTGGAAAGGTCGAAGGGACTTTCAATGCACAAGTCCAATTTGGTGTACGTCAGTTTTCGTCGAGTGCAATCAGTAAGCTTATCTCTAATGGCAATCAACGAAGAATACCATTTCCACGAACTAGCCGACATCCATTACGTCTATGGCTTGACGGATGGAAACAGCCGGTTAGCGCAGCGACTCCGAACGCTTCCCCATGCGTCGCATACCACACTACCAATGTTTGTACCTTTACATACGTCTAAGACAAACAGGCTCGCTGCAGGTATGCTATCTTTATTGTTATAGTAGCCTTTTTATTTAACGTTTTAGTATGCATTTCAAGCAGGTCATAATGATATTTGTCAAAAAGGTTTACCCTCATATTATTTTATTTTGGTGTGTGGAAGTTTACTGGTTGATGGGGTGGTTAATTGGTTCCTATTGTTTTTAAAATAGTGGGTACATTAAATTTAATAAGTCCTGAGCTAAGTACTTCTTCTTGTTTACAAAATTACTTTTAAGCTGTATTGAAACGTTTTACACAATCCGTTAGTTTTCTGATTTTTTGCATTTAATGTACGCCGGGACTAATTTAGATTCTCTAGCATCTTGGAGAAAACATGCTTGGAAGGCTCTTAAAAACACGACAGTTCTTTGTATTTGGAGATTATTTAAAAAAGACGTAAAAAGTTCAATGTTTCAAAGCTACTAGGTTTTAGTTTTTTTCTTCAAAACCCCAAAGACGTAATTTATTCTTTGCAAGTCATTTTGGTTGTTTAAAACTAAGCAAAGTTTACCTTTCTTGCTTCTATACTGTTCTTTACATTTATTTTAGACACAGAATCCTCGACCAGGACGGCCTCGGACGGTACGAACGCCTGCAGTAGAAGGGGATATATTTTGCGCCTTCACAACACTCCAACCACAAGCACGCGTGCAGTGCAAAGAGCTGAAAAGCCTTACTCACCAATTGGTACACGAGGTACCCGGTGATGACGTGCTAAAGACATCCCACTCCCAAAAGTTTACAAAATTAAACCGGAAGATCGACAACTTCGTATGAACTTCGCACGGCTTTTGATCGATCAGGTTGGAAATGATTCGGATTAACTTTCCAAGCTCCTGGTTAGCGACGAGGCAATCTTTACAAGGAACGGGGTGTTTAATTTTCACAATAATCACAAATGGTCGCACGAAAACCCCCACGGCACGTCCAAGGACATCAAGAACCATTTGCTGTATATGTCTGGGCTGGTATGCCATTTACTTGGCCTCTACATTTTGCCTCCCGCCCGTCTAAATGAACAGGCGTACCTGATTTCCCTCGAAGAAGTTCTTCCGGATCTTTTGGAAGACATGCCTCTTCTGGAATAATCATGTGGTTTCAAGTGCATTGGGTACGGGCAGTTCGAGACTTACCGCATGTCATGTTTGGGAGTGGAGGAACTGTTCCCTGGTCTCCTCGTTGCCTTGACTTTACTCCCATCGATTCTTCTAATAAGGATACATGAAGGAAGTAGTGTACGATGGAACGTAACTCGAAAGTTATGAAGAATTGGTGGCCAGAATAGCATGCATCGCTAATTTACCGTTTGCACCTTTGTTTACGATACGATATCCAGGGAGGTACTTTCGAGCAATACATGTAAATAATATAGTAAGTAGAATGTGTTCCCTTTATTTGGAACAAGGAGAAAATATGCACACATACAAAAAGTATTGTTAAGTTCAGTGCCAATTTCCGTTTGTTTTATTTTCCCTGTCGTTTGTTGTATCAATTTTGCAGTACAGACGTACAAAGGTGTAGAAAGTCTACAATTATATTGTACATACATGTTTGTTCCTAATAAAGTTAGTTTTGTTTCGTTGCATTCGTAGTTCTGGAACCACACACAGGATCAGGCGCTGCACCCATTGCTTCTTATTGCGCGTCGTTGCCACCTTTCTTCGAAATTTCAATTGCTCACAGAGGCGTATCGGTTGGGTTGCGGACACGGGTTTCCTATCTCAAATTTCTCCCAAGCCTCACCCCTATGTGTGGTTTCTGTTTGATGCCGACTTTCCGGACACGCTGTATATCATGAATTTCTTTTAATTCATTCTTGGAATGGGGATCCAGCCCCCAAGACAGACACTGCTTTCTGCAAGTAGCATCGGAGGGTTGTGGGATATTAGTGATTAATTTGACGCTGACTAGCATTCAAAAAAGAAAAGGTTGTGGTTTTATAACGCCCTTTTCCTTTCCTGCTCCTCATTTCAACCACATAGGAGGTGCATTGCATAAATAATATTACAGATTTGAAAAAAAATCATACATTTTTGTACAATAATGCCAAATATCACAGTAAGTGGCCAAAAAATATCTGAGCATAATTGTCGTGAAAACCTTTTAAGTGATTTTTGGAAGGTTGCTAAAGTCCCGTAGCAGTCACTGATATATTCAAGGTGCATTGGAAGCATTAATTTTGTGACATTTGTGTTATTAATTTAACGTTCTCTGGCATTTCCAAAATAAAATCTTGGATTTTTGTAACACTCCACCACTCCTTGTTACGCCCCTTGTTTGCGGATGAGTTATTGCAGTTTGTAACTATAATACTCATTCGTCACAAAATATTTACAAATAATTATTGGAGGAAACTGCTTCCAAAATTTAACATTAAATCTTCCATAAGGAACTCTTGTGTTTACGCTAAACAGTGATTTTGTTCAATTTACTTTGAAAATTAAAAAAAAACATAACTTTTAAATAAAAATGCCAATTTTTACATGAATTGTATTCAAACTTCATCTTGCCCAGGTGTTCTAGAAAATAACACAGGTTATGAAACAGTCTGTATATTCTCGAAATATTGGGAATTTTTTTGTTTTGTTAACTTTTTCCCGTGACCTAAAATGACTAAACCGCTTTTGGGGAGTGATAATATTTTAGAAATATACCGCTAAACCAACATAGTTTTTCTTGCCGTTAATTGTTTATCTTGTGTTTGCGCAAATGGGTCCAAAGATCATACTTTTTCTCAATTGTTTTAATTACTTTCACTTTTACTAGGTATCTTCTAATTACAAATACTTGTTTCTTGTCTGTTAAAAAGAAGGAACTCGATCTTGTGTCAAGCCTTACATTTAGGTATAGTTATCATTTGTATGCAACATCTCGCTAGTTCATATTGAAATACCTAGGACTCCTCACGGAGTGAGGGTTGCCTGTCGAGTCCCGGCCGTGCCCTGCCTAACCCATCAATCATGAGGACACATACTGTTTAAACTTTAAACTGTTTTATTGTATCAAAAACTGGACGCATACTCCAGTCTAACAATTTTGTTTTATTGCCATCCACTTTTGGTATGGTCACAAACAATGTTTGATGCTGCGGTCACTTCTTTCAGCACCCTTTCAAGGGCTTGAGAATGTGTTGGACATTCAATAAGTAAGGACTCTGAGGTGATATCAACATTTTCCGTTTTTAATAACCTTTGAAAGTCATTAGTGGATAAATGCCTAGTCAGGGGTGTTTCAGTTACATTCAGATCTTGCCAATAAATGAAATCTATGTAGTCAGATGTAGCAAAGTTTATGACGGGTATGTCCATTCTCGTTAGTTTCTCAAAGATAAAGAAAAAAGAAGAAAAAGGTATCCAAGAGTAATGCAGCTAACACTGATAAAGTGGATTTGACGAAAATACTAAAGACTTTCGGCATGCAAAAAAGCTCTCGAAAGTTCAAATTTGAATAATATCAAGGATTTGATCTGTGAAATGATTGAAGACAACAACATTGACTTGGCTTTAGCTTACATTCATCCATACATATAGTTTTCCTTCGGGAAACCGGGGGAGAATTGCTAAGGTGGAACGTTTTGACGTAGTCTACCGCACAATTTAAATAAAACATTTCATTAAACGAAACACTTAATGTGTGAGCAGTATGTCCTTTTTATTATATTCTTTTGTATGTTTTGATATTCTGCGTTCTTGTTTATTAGCGACTATTAGAATTACGGTTTTACGATGGTAATTATTGGATTAATGGGCTTATATGTCGCTAAGTAACTTTGATGAGTTGTTAGTGACAAAAGGTCTATCTAAACTTTAGAGAATGGGTCAAGCTGTATGTAAATATTTGCAACTGCGTGTAGTTAAACAATTTGGTACTCGATTTGAAGATTCTTAATGTGTTCTCTTAGCATCTGTTATCTTAGTTTGGAACTCATTGTGTAATAATAAATTGTGTTTTATCTCAACCTATTGTTCCTCGCTCCCGTCTTATTTCAAGTATTCTTTTCGGAACTACTATAGTTAAACATTTACATCACTTACATTCTCGCGTTCTGTAACTGAAATGATCGGTCTTGTAGCAAGTTCTCTTATGTGTTTTCGGTCATCTTTAAGCATTTCATTAAGTACATTCTCCGGGTGAGCAAAGTATCCATTATTCTGGAGCCTTTTTTGAACGTTTTTTTGTCACTACTCAAAATACAAAACGACACCAATTAACAAAACAGCCACTAAACTGTCACCCAATAAGCACTGATATAATATAATATGCAGGACGCTCTAATCTCACTACTGTTGTAATACAACTGGCGAAGCAAACAAACAACATGCAACGCACAAGTCTGGACTTTTTGGGATGGTGCGACAAACGATTAACAACAGCACCTATTTCCAGGGGAAGGCGGAAAAGATGTATTCCCTATATAAACACTTTTTTCGTTGTTTTTAAATTGAAATTTAATTATTACGTGTTTATTTATTTTGGCGTAAGAACCATCTTTATTTATATTCTTAAACTTCCTGGTAATTGCTGCCATTACAGATGAACCTATTTCCGGGCGGAGGGGAGCAAATATTTATTCCCTATATAAACATTATTTTCGTTGTTCTTAAGTAGAAATTGGATTATAATGTTCTTATTTATTTTGGCTAAAGCAACAACAATATTTATTTGCTTAACCTTTCTGGAAATTGCCCCCAACACACAAAAGTTACACCTCTTAGCACCAAAAAACGTTCAAAGTGAAGAGTGACTCAAGTGAAGAGGAACCTTTCGACGGGTGTATGTGTTGAACAAGGTGCGAGTGCAGATCCATACTACACAACAGACACTGCCCCCTGTGAACCACAACTCACCACCTAGAAATGACTAAACGATTTGGGCCGAGACTTGAACCTTCCCAAAACGAAGGCTCTCTTACATGGTTCACTCCTTAAACATTGGAGTCACCTCCAAAATAATGTAAACATGACACATTATAGGAAATTGGAGGTAACGTTAGTCTTATATTACTTTTTGATCGGGTGTACTGCAACGACATTCCATCACTCATGGCCGATTTGAAACTGAACTAGTCCCTGTACAGTGAAGACTGTTCATAGACTTGTCCGACTATTCTAAAGTGACTTTTATTACACAATGGGAATAATAAATCATCTATCCCAGTTCCCCAGGAAGTACACATGAAATACATGTATGAAAATCTTCAAATGCTACTGAACAAAATACAATATGAAAAATACAACTAGAACATATATGCTCACCTTAAAGTAATTGCTACGCTTACTGGATTACAAATATTGTTTTTTATTGTGTCAGTATGGTAGCCTATCCAAAGACAGACACTTCACAATTAAAACATACCCTTTGGGAAATGAAATTGTCTTTGGTGAGAGGAATTTGGCTCAACACACTCTAGCAGATAAGCCGAAGGTCTACTTGCCGCCTCTACACACAAAACTTGATCTAATAAAATATTGGTTAACGCCATGAACAGAGGCGGTAATGAGTTTGCGGCCATAGGCAAAAATTTCCATACTTGCTTATCACCATCTGATGAGAGCTTTCAACCCCAATTCCAAGGGTGAGTGTCCTGCGGCTCCTTCTTCATACACTGGGCCCATAGTTCACATTAAAGCTGACTATTTGGCATGTTAGAAATGAGCATTCGCAGTTTGTGCAATGTATTCAATAGTCCGTTTTTTCGTGAATAGAATGCACCTTCATTCATTTACATCATGTGACTGTGATGAGGTATCATACATAAGAATAATAAGTCTTCGTATTTTGATAAATGAAGACGCTTTTGGGATGTTACTTGATGTTATTAATAACCACTCCTGAAATGCATAGTCAAATTCACGGTAGAACATCCCTCGTCATGCCATTTTTGGCCGCTTCCACAAAAGACTGATAGCATGTCGCATCCAATAATGGAGTGAAAGAATGATAGCGAACTAGCGATCGGTGGGCCTAGCAGATGAGCAATCGTGTGAACTAGAATGAAAAGCTTGTTCTTGCTTTTTCCATATTTTACCCACAGGTCTTTCATGTCTGGGAGGTGAATGAACGCATATACTGCTAGTACGATAAGATCCGAATCCAGTGTGCGAGTCATAAGTTTTAAGTGTCCATTTTCGTGGACATCAAATACGTGTAACAGAAACCTTGAGTCTGCTTCCTCGTTGGTCGATGGTGAAATCAAATTAGGGTTAAAGCTTGTACAAGATGACAATACCATATCACAATTCGTGCAGTACACTGAGATTCCATTATTATAAATTCTAGATATATTTTAAAAATTTAAACGATTTTTGTTTCTGCCTTTCTTCAGATACGTCTGAAAATTCTTCGGCGTAGTCGACGTTGCCTTGAAAATATCTTCTCACTAGTGCCTCGATACCTTCTGGTAGTTGATGTAAGACTTACTTCTTACTACTAATCAAAACTAAGTCAAGCAAATGAACATGTTTTAGCTGGAAAGTTATGTATTTTTTAAAGACATGCGTACTATATTCAACAAATGTTTTTGCATAACCTGATTTCAGCTTGTGGAGTAATGCGTCCGCATCAATAACAATTGCTGTTACATCCAATTGATCGAAGACAACGTTATCTTCCTCCATGTTCTCCTGCACTCCCCATCCATACATGTTAGATGATGGCAGATGTATTACGTCAATGCCAGAAATAGATGGCTGAAAGAAACAGTTTTTAGGGTAGAAAAGTCTTCAACATTGCCTTGTCATGATTGGCATGCGATAAATATCTTGCAGAAAAAAAATAATATTTTTGAGTCTGTACAAGTTTATTGTATTCCTTGTTGCACGATCGCTGCTTTGTTGGATCAAATATCTTCATATTATTTCGTCTTATGATGTCAAGTATGAATTGATTAGTAAGAATAATCCTGTTCATAATAAAGTCCTGGTACTGTCGAATTCCTAGCTCCTCAACTTTGAGATCATGAGATGCGACATTCATTCTCATCCCTCACTATGCTGTTATCTCCGACAGTTGTAAGTTCATCATTCAGAAAAGAATTAACATATTCTCTGAAAACAATCACTATACTTTTAGCATGCTTGGCATATCGGTTTTGAAATACACCAATGTCTTCATGATGTTTACTATTGTCTGCTGCTGATGTTCTTTATACAGTCCTTAAACAACTTAGCAATTAATCTTGCGCTTTCAGGTCAACTAATAACCAATTTCTTGAGAGTGTCGTCATTGCCTAATATTTCGAGTATAGAGCCATATTCTTTAACCTTCCTGTTATTTGTTCATGTAGCTGGTCTTCAGAAATGATGGAGAAATTTCTCAGTGATTTCTTGCCGGTGAAATGCCCATGCATGGGTTCACAAGTACGGGTGACAACCTACTATAATACACATGATCTAATACGAAAAACCATTGACACATTTGCTTCTACCGGCTATGTACAACTCAAAATTTGCTCCCCATACGCCTTTCACTAGCAGCAGCACTTGAGCTTCTTATTCTACAAATGTTATCCAGTAGAAAAGGAAATTAATTCATGATTGTTGGTAGTCACACATTCTTTGAAGTCTACTTCTGAGCCTGTATCCGCTTTGTCAGCTTTGAAACCTTCCAGGAGACTTTTTAATCCGGCTATGCTGACTTCATGTACAAATCTGTACCATTTTAAATGTGATGATTCTAGGAGGCTATCAGCTTGCCCAGCTGTGATTACACCAGCTTTAACTAGAGACCATTCCCAACCACTTCCTGATAACCATGGCAATTCAGTGTGCATTCTCCCTTTCCAATGACAAGACAGCGTATCTCCAGGCGTTTTCCCCAACACTTTTATGAACTTGACTTCTGAACAAAATGTGATGCTACTATCATAAAATACACAATCGCTGCTGGTTTTTACACTATCAACCTAACAATACTTTCGAACTAGGTTGCTTTCGTGATTCTCAGTGAATTTCACAAGAAACACTGGTCACACAAATACCAACTAACTTCTTTTCTCTAGCTTTTTTTATTTTTCTCAGTAGCAACAAAGACTGTGTAGTTTGTACGTTCTCCTAAATTCGAACTAATATCTAAAAGTCTCCAATCTCTTTTGATTTATCATTCCTGTTTTAAATAATCAATTGTAGTAGGTGCAAAGTAAAATCAAATGTTCCGTCACATTTCAGTGGAATGCACCAGAGAGCAAGACATTGGACTTTATGTCACAATTTTTCCAAATATTTTCGTATGTTTAAGCATTTATTAGGACCATTCAAACATTAGATTAAAGAACCAAGAGAGGCGAAATCTGTTTTCTGGTAACATTTTCCTTTACTGGCACATGAAAATGAATATTTTTTCCGGTCCTAAACCTAACAAGAACAGTAGCAACAGAGGACTTCATACAATAATAAACATGCACGCATATATTGAAAAACAAAAATAACTCCGTTTTTATTAAACATACTCACATATATACATACACAAATAGAGTGCGGATACGTGTATGTGGCTCCTTCATTTATGTATTGATTGTCGTACAGTTTGTAATTTACTCTACTCGGGTAAATCCAATATTAATGAGCTATAGTTGTTATTGGTTTGACCTAACAATAAAAACTGAAAACAATATAGACAAACCTTTTCTGCTCAGTAATTTGTGTTTTTACACAGATAGCTTCTAACCAATATTACAATTAGTGATAATTGAAGGGCAGCTGTGAAGTACTAAATTACTTCTACCGGCTTATCAGTAATAAGATCAAACTTATATGTTACAACGATTATTATATGTTACAAACTTATATGTTACCTACAAATAATGTAGGTCTGTCTTCCACACCTTTTATGTTTATTTTGTTTGGACGATGTTTAAAAAGAAGCACGACTATTCTTGGGTTTATGACTATTGGTAGAATCTACACGAAAGAGATTGTCAAGAACAGTCAACCAATAGATCACAATTTACACAAGGCGGTTTTTGTGGAATCTATGAAGACAGTAAGATATATTTTTACCTTCATTCACTTTAATCCTTTTTCGTGTAAATTTAAGTTTGAACGTTTCTCTAGAAGACAAGTTAGGGAGTGAACTAAACGTTGCTCTCATAACACAAGTATCTGAATTTACTGCAATACAGTTCCGAAGTACAACTTTTTATCATACATTACAGAATGGTATGTTTACGTCACTTTCTTTTAAACATAAAATATCCAGTCCGTTAAATCGAATTCAACTAACTTCATTTCAATCCACTCCACTGAACTCCACTCCAGTTCTAGCCACTCCATCCCACTCCGATCCATACGTATCCTCCATTTAAACATGAAATATCCAGTCCATCAAATCGAATCTAATTCAATTCACTTCACTCCATTCCGCTGCACTCCGATACAATTCAATATCGGTTTCTTTAAGACATAATTCTTTAAGACTTTTTAATAAGTGATTACGCAAGACTTCTTAGCTCTTTCTGGATGAACATCTGCATTATTACTCTTAGTGCTTACAAGGGAAGTACCCCAGCTTGAAAGCTAGAACCGAGTAAAGATGATCTATAAATACAAAATTCTCTTTGCTTTATCATCTGTAAAAGCTGCATCTGTTTTCCAGCGATGTTTGAGTGGTGAAAAGCATGAAGTCTCTGAAGAAATAATACAGACATTTCCGCCAAGCAGATCAACATGAGACACGAAGATATATGGAAAGCAAGTATTAAACTTATTTATAAAACAGCTACAATACACTTCGCTTAACAAAATACATATATTAACCCATTCAGTACGCACACATTCATACACACATTTTATAAGTACCATGACAGAAGATGCTCTGTTGTGACATTTGACCCTTATTCGTCATCGAGTTGCTAATGTGCAGTTTCAATAAAGTGATTAAAGCACATCTGAACGGAACAGTATGCACACTTTACTTACAGTATGCGCAGGTAAGTACTTCCTTTCTGAGCTGGAGATGTAGTTTTCGAATTGTTGAAACTATCATCCCCACCTATAGGTTTTTCTTCACCGTCATAATCACTATCCCTGTTCAATGTGTATGCATGGTTTTCTGTTAACTCTCCGAAGTATTTATGCACTGCAATGACATGTACTTGATATAAAGTGATGCACATGTGCCTACCAGATGTTATGGTTCTTGAAAATCAGTTATGACGTCATGCGGTATCCTATTCATAGTCTATTATGCTTGGGTAGACTGATTTTCGAAATAGTATATTACATTGTCTACTTTTGTTTTTAGTTGTCGACGATCTTATTGACTTTGTTAGGTCGAGATTAAATACCACTTTTTAAGTTGTTATGCGCATCGGACATCAAATTAAGAAATACGCTCAACTGCCTAAAGTATACTGGTATAGATATTGCTAGCAGGACTCGACAATTATGGATAGATTCAAGTATGTATACTTTTTCAAAATATATTAGTTTATTGAATATTGTGTTGAATGGCATTCGGAACTGAAAACAACTTGCTGATTCGATGTATTTGGAAATGATCGTTGCTTTGAATGGATGTATTACAGATTAATGGGTACAGCCTATAATTGTTACTGAAAGTTATTTTCTGTATTTTATTGGTGTTTTACGGCTTGAAGAATGTTACTGAAGAACGGGTTTGACTGCTCATATGATTAAAGTTATTCATAACATATACGATTGTCATATTTATATGTGTAATTATCTGTAATCGATCAGTCAAGATTAACTTTATCTTCAAAATACCCAACCTTTCAATTTACTCTAGTACCATGCATGCAAAACGCTTATCCGTCTCTCCAATCACATTTTCAGAGTCAGGTCTATACGTGTTATGGCTGTGCTCTCTTTTACGCGTGTTATCGCTGTGCATTTCATTTGTAGGCTTCAGCAGCAAGTGCTGTGACTAACTGTCGACAACTCAGGAACTATCAGAGCCGAGAAGATGGTTGAAATGTCGACCGACAGGTCTCGGCTAGACGAGTTCAAAAACGAATAGATAATCCAGATTGCAAAGGTGGGTCCCGAGATACAGGGGGCTATCTTCAACTCAGGAACTTCTAGGGCCAGGAAGGTGGTTGAAATATGATTTTAACAAATTATCTCATAGAACCTGTATAAAGCATAAAGAATCTTGGAATTCATGCCTACATTGTATTCAATTATTTGTGAAATGTTCTAAATTATTTTTGGTTAACTACTATGTACTTTAAGGATTGATGTCTATTTATTCTCTAAGGTCGATATATTACGCCTTTACCTGTTATCTGTTAACTCTTTATCTGGAAACACATTACTTAATTTTAGTAAAAAAATAATATTTGACTCATATTACATTTTTGTTATTGGCGCATATTTAACGTTAATTATTATTGCAAGTTATTCAATAGTTTTAAACGTGTGTTTAAATATGATTCTGTTTTTCAGCAAATGAAAAGTAAAGTAGTTTGGCAGATGGAAAATATTATTGAGATTACTTTTCCATGCCTATATTAAATATGTTTGTTTTGTAGAACTTAGAGGAGAGTTTATGTTGTTCAGAGGTAGCACTAATGTAACTCTAAAGTAGAGCTAATTTATTTTAAGAGACTAGAGCAATGTAGATAAGAGGTAGAGCAATTTGGTAGTTCTGGAATTCCTAAAGAAATAACATAATAAAGTCATCTTTCCTAAAAAAGAACTATAACATTTTACAACTGGCCATCTCAGACTCCTGACCCTAATCCTTGAAAATACAGAATGAAAAATCTTATTAGAAATGGTGTCAGGATACCTCATTATTTTTAGTTCTGAATGGAGTTCGGGGAGCTATATGTTTCTAATAAATGTTATTTAACAAATAAAAATAATAACAATAACAAATAAATAAAGAATAAAGTAACAAATTATGTTCAGAAAATTCGGAATTATTTTGAGAATGAAATTTTCACAAATAGGAATTAGAACGGATTTCGTGAGGCGAAGCTCTCAATCCATTTAAGGGAATTCGTAAAGGGGGAGTTACAGTAGTGATCTTCTCTGGCGTTGCATACAAATAATAAGATCCACATTAATAATTTATTCACAATAACTAATTTGGAAAATACTCAATCTCTCAAACTATAACTTACATTACTAACAAAGAATAAAAATAATAAGTATCCTTTCTGAAAAGAGAGAGAGAGAGAGAGAGAGAGACATTTATATTTATACAAGAATAATAATAGCATCTCACATAGCAAAAGACATCTTAAGAATCAGTAATCTTTTAGCAATAGTTTACATTGTCACTGTTCTTGACAAGCAGGTCGTTATGTCCCGAATGACCTGTGATCAAAAATACCTTTACTGTTGCAATTATTCCATACTAGAACTTTACTCTATTCCTTCCCGTATCGTTAACACGTTTCATACAACTATTCTAAATTTTTCATCTAAAAATAGACAATTTCAAACTAGTGTTATTTCTTTATGCAAAGTTCAAATGAAACATAATTTAAGTAAATACTAATACTCCATATTAATCGTATGGCGGGTTATAGAAAAACATTTTTCTAAATATTCTAAGTCTACTAGGTAAATTGAAATAGGTTTGACCTTAATGGTAGCACCGATGTTCGACGGTCGTTTTCAAGACACAAACTGACATAACAAGACAAATATGAATAGCATTTTATGTACTTTCTGATTGAAATAGTTTCCTGAAATATGTCTCTTGCAATATAATATGCATCGTAAGGTTCCTTAGGACATATTAGAAACATGATGATCTAATGCTATCGTTAATAATTACTTTACAAAATCAGCAAATAGAGGAATTTCGCAAAAAAAAATATCTCGCATATACCTCCAGTTTGGTGGGGATTATGCTGGTTTAAAACACACAAGAAATAGGAGAATAGTTAATTTTGAAGAACAAA
>JAGDQP010029190.1:4506-23554 GCA_022664845.1 Lepisma saccharinum | reverse complement strand
TAAATGTCCCTTTTTTCTTATCTCACCTATCAAAAATGAAATTATTTGCTGTCTTTAATTAAATGATCTCCCTACACGTCGTAAACTTTTCGACCTTAGACTTCTTTCTAACATAACGAGTGATAATCTCAGGACGAATGATCTCCCTTTGTTTCAGTTATGTGCTCTAGAAAGATAATAGCAGATACAACGACTACTTTTGCATCAAAACTTTACTTAAACTTCCCACACTTTCTCCTGACTATGCCAAAACTACCTTCATAAAACTTTTCTTGTTTTTTTTTCTGTGATTTCTTAGTGTAAAATAGCTACCACATGCTTTATCTAGGATATGTACTTTGAATAAATAAATACATTATTAATGATAGAATCCGCATACTGTTTCTTGATGTTTGTTAATGGGCCGGCCAGACTGTTCGTTTCCAAACATACTTCTCATTGATAATTTTCTCCTTGCAGTGTACGTAGCTGAGGAAGAGGAAGAACCAGCATTCCAGTATGTTCCTGATGTCCCTCATGTATCAACAGCTGTATCTAGAGCCGATGCTTTGGCGGAATCCATGCTACTACTTGCAGAGGGGTTGGAGAGTGGCGCAGTAATGGCCCAATTCGACCAATTGTACCGCAAGAAACCTGGTTTAACTATGAGTGATGCCAAAAGACCTGAGAATATCAATAAAAATCGTTATAGGGATATTTCACCCTGTAAGTATTGCAGTAGTATTGTATATTGTGCAAATAACAGTGTGAATGGGAGATAATTGAAAAAAGAAATCTTATGTATAGTGAATTTTCAATACTATGAAGTAGGTTTGAATGAATACTTGTTTTAATTTCGTTGGCTCATTGTTTGTGACTCAAAATTGAAACATCTAAATTACATTAATCAGCACTGCTAATTGTAGAGTTGATGAAAATCCTAATACAGCACCAAACATTTCTTTTAAACCTATATTATTCATGCATAATGTTTTTTCACATAAACTTTACATTGATAAATTTGTTTTCTTTAGACGTTTTCTGTCTGTGCTACGAAATGTGTTTTACACATAAAATGAACCAGTATTAGTTTTAACATTATGTGTCTAGCACGTCGAAGTGCATGGGCCGAAGCTAAATTTCAACGTCTTTGTTATTTGAAACAATTCGAGATTTCTGTTTTTCGCAGAAAATTTTAAATGACCCATTAGATCAACTTACAAATGTTGTCGGCTTTACATGAGATCATTATATGATCTGACTATTTCGTTTAGTGCGACATCTTTGTCTCTGAAGATATCTATTATATCTGAATTTCATTTTTATGTCAAACAGAAGGCATGTATTAATAAAATACAAAAGGGCGATCTTGTGTTACAGCTAACAACTGTTGACGTTGCGCAGTTCAACATCGACTGAATTCGATCAGCTTTGTTCTTCCAGCAATACCAAGGGTCTCCGATCATTGTCATGACATGATGCAGATAGAGATTTCTTCGACCTTATACTTTTTTTTGTCTGGCTTGGATGAGCTTTCTAAATTGTTGAACAGTTGTCACCCTGACATTCAAATATACGAGTGTGTCAAATTTTGATTTAAATAAAACTTAGCATGTGGAAAGAGCGTTCACTTTGTAATAAATAGAGACTTCTTAGGGCTTATTATTTCTTTTGTTTTTTGACGTATGGAACTGAGAAGAAAGATAACAATAATAGGTTTTAGTCTTTAAAAAATGCATGGGTTCAATGTTTAACAATTGTCCAAGTAGCTATTATTTATGCGCTGGATATCTACCGTAAGAATTCACGATAATGATGTCGATGATTAAGATAATAAATCACAGGAGAGTTACGAAAAGTCATCCAGTGGAAGGTTTCCTACTCCTAATTTTATTTACTGCTTATCGTTCGTGTAATAGACTTACGAAAGTTCATCCAGGGGAGGGCTTTATCAATGTGAAAACGGAGACATTAAAATACCACGGTAGAATTATATTTAAGAGAAAATCATAGGCTGTTTTATAAAGGTAGAAAAACAATGTTACAGCAGTTTCTATATTTACACCTTAAAAGCGGATTTAAAATGCACAAAACTTTAGAAGTTGAACACTAAATTACAAATAGTCAAATCAGTTCTTTCAAAAAGAAATCAAACTGAAACTTCATGAGTTAAATTTTTAAAGCATAAACTGCTCAGTCAATGTAGTGTTCTTTCACTAACTATGTAGCAGCTATGCCTGAAAAGAATATAATAGAAAAAAATGTACGAGAACAGAATATATTCGATGTGGGGCTACGCGATGATTAACTTCTTAAAATGATTTAAATTGTGAATAATTATTGGAAAAAATAATCTGAGGTGTATCTTTTTTAAATAATAATAATAATAATGATATAATTAAAAAATATAAAAACAACTGGTAACGTTCAACAACCCAAGGGAATCTTTTGAAATTATCTCAAACTGTACAGCGCTTTGCTGACATGTGAAAAGATCTGAGATCGAACCCTGGTCGATGCTGTCATTTTCTTTATTCATGTCAATAATGTTTTTCGTTTGTTTGTTGTTGGATTTAATTTTTTTGAATTAATGTATATACTCTTCATGCTTTTAAAGTTGTTGAAGTGAGGGGCGAAAAGAAACTGTCCAATAGGTGGCATGAACCAGGTTATATGTGAGATTTTTTTTTTCATCATTAAATCCTGAAAAGTCTCCTAGCAATACTCTTTCTGGTCTTTCTCTTTGTATTTAAAATGTATTACGTCGTATTTATTTTATAAAAGAGTCAACTTCATAATCGTTTCTACAGGCTATTGTATTCTTTTTTTTTAATGAATGTCAGGAAATCGATGTCAACTTTTTCCATATGCTGTCTAATTTAAATCAGAACTTCGAGCACTTGCAGGTTTGCTTCTCAGAAGTATTTTGCTTTCTTTGATGACTGCGATTGCTGTGTCTGGTTCAACCTGACCGAACCAGTTTGTTTACCCTCCGTAGGGGAATATTGGATCTTTCCGATTTATTTGTGGCCTTTCGGCTACTTTGACTCAGGCCATGAGGAGTGATAAAACTATGTTCATTATATTATTACATGGTCTTAAGAACTCTTCGGGAAGTATTGTTCGTATTCTGAGGGGTAATATCTCCCTATTATTCCTCGCTGCACCAGCCTAAATTTACCAGAGTCTTTCAGAGACAATTGTTTCGTGAAACGGTTGTCTGGAGGGAGAGACAACACGGATATAAACTTTCAAGAAAATAGAATAATTAATTACTGCTGTTCTCCTCCACTTATTTTAGCACCATTTTGTGCACAAGGCATACGATTATGCAAGACATTAATCCCTTGTTAGTTGAAATACTCATTTATGACTTATCATTGCGCTGCCTAGGCTTATGTGTCATAAGTGCATTTCTTCAACTAACAAGAGATTAATGTCTTGTACAATCGTATGCCCTGTGCACAAAATGGTGCGAAAATAAGTGGAGGAGAACAGCAGTAATTAATTATACTATTTTCTTGAAAGTTTATATCCGGGTTATCTTTCCCTCCAGACAACCGTTTCAAAAGAGCTCTGAGAGACATCAATCGATGCATAAATTTTGTAACATTGTAAGAGTCACGAAATAAGTAACATAGACATGTAGAACGGGTGGTATTCTAGTTGTTTGCTATTGCTGCTTCTAGATCAATCAGCGAAGCATTCAGGAGGGAAAGTAAAGGAGTAATTCACATTATTTTACCTTTTTATGTGTTAGCATCTTTCAACAGAATGATTGACTACATTTTATGATTACGTTTTTCTTTCAGATGATGTGACTAGAGTAATTCTCATAGGCGGAACAACTGGGGATTACATAAATGCCAATTACGTAAACATGGAAATTCCTGGCTCGGGGATTATTAATAGATACATTGCAACACAAGGTAAGTAAAGTGAAGATGACTTCTATAGTATATGCCTATACAACACTTAAAACGCTGTACTGTCAGCATTATTAATACTACTATGAATTGAAGATTGTGAGGCAAAAACATGGTAACCCACAAATGTTTATTTTTTGAGTTATTCAGCACCCGATGGAAAGGAATCATACCGCGTCGTTTAATGTTGTCCGACTTCAAATTGTGCTCCAGAGATGGCAGCAATATTTACTTATGGTAAGCCTTTTGTAACATTTTGGGATTCATAAGATGGTAACCAACAATTAAGATGGTGGGAAACGAGGAGCAGTATACCAGCTTGCCACTAAAAAGGAAAAGAATTTGTAAATTAAACATTTCTTAGAGCGAGTTCAGTGAAAAGATTTATTCTTGAGTGACTTAGGTAGCGAATATTATGGTATAAATAATAAAACATGGTAACCCACACAGCAGCATGAAAAATAGAAATTCGTTATTTTGATTTGGTACAATTATTTTAAGCCTTTATGTATAGCTTTGCGTGAAAAATCAGCTTTCAGCCAATGAAAATGACTTGTGCAGCAGTAAAAATCGAATTTCTTAAAAGTTTAACATTGTGGGTTACCATGTTCTTGCCTCACACCCTTCAATTTGTGTCTATGTTGAAGGGAATGCGGAACGGTGTCCTAAAGAACAATGTATCCGTAAAATATTTAAACAAACTTCAGGAGACCTACAACATCAAAACAACAAACAGTTCCTTTGAACAAATGGCGGAAACTGTGTGATTTCGCAGCTAGAGGCACACGTATGAATCCTAGCATGTTGGCAAATGACGAAATATGTCGATAAATAATTAATAACATAAAAATGTGTTCTTTATAGCAAATCGTATTGAAAGTTGTGTTCAAGAAATGTATTTCAGCAAAATTTATGATTGAAAAATGCAACTTCGAGAGTATTTCTGTGTTTGTTTATTGTGCATTCTTTAGTTCCTTGGCAACGAAATGCTTACGTTGGGAATCGTCTTTATATGTATTCCCTCAACCATAAACTTTTCTCAAATACAATCCTTAAGTAAACCTTCGATTCCAATTTACCAAGTCAATACAGATTACATCATTATTTGGCCGAAATATTACGCCATTTGTGATGATGCCTGGAAACATTTGGGTGCTTTTAGCTCGGAAACAGGATATTTCAACATTTCTTTAAAGCAACTTGATTCTTGTTTTGGTGTAGTGACCCTCTGGGACTTTGTCTTAGTGTGTTAGGAAGATCAGGAGTACAGGAGGTAAATGTTCCTCCTTTGTGTAATTTTTTCCCCTGTAAAAGGCTTTAAATCCAGTTTTATTTCTTGTTTCGTTGTGCCTAATTCTGTCATCATATTATCGAGTAGTTCCTTCTAATTTTATAAGCCTCCCATCTGGTCCGAGTGCGGAGAAGACCTTACCATATTTTCCTGTCTCTCTACCAATTTTTATTTGCCACTTCTTCCAGTTTTATACCTCTTCTACTTTCTTTCATTTCTCCATCTCACCCTTGGTTTTCCTTATGAGTTTCTCCCTTGCATGTTCTATTTCTCTGTCTTTCTGATTAGTCTAATCTCACATTCTCCTAATATACCCGAAACATTTCATTTTTTTTCTTTTTCTATTTCTTTTTTAACTTCCTTCTTCCAAAACTTTTTCTTTCCTCTTCCTTTCTTATTTTATCTCGACTCGATTTTTCCACTATGCTTCCTAAGAGTTTACTTTGCTGTACTCCCTATCTTTTAAAAGAAACCCATGTTTCTGTCGCGTATGTGACAATTCGTAAATGTTTGGTATAGCTTCTGCTTTATGTCCCTTGGTATGATTTAAGTCCACAGTAGATGTTTCGTTCTTTGATAGAATTTTCCAACTTTCTCCAATCTATGTGTTATTTACTGTTATTTCTTTCAGTCTTCCGTTACCTTTGTTCCAAGGTACTTGTATCCATTTCACCTCTCTCTTATGTTCATATCCACTCTCTTTACGTTGTAGCTTCAACACTCTGATTCTTTTTTCTGTTTTTCTAATTTCTGTTTGTCACGAATGACAATAGTATTATTGTAAATTTGAAATGACAATATTTGAAACTGATTTACAAACCTGTATTCACAAATGCTAAGACAGTTTATTTAATTCATGCAAACTTGTCAATCTTCTCATTGTTGTAAGTTCCTTTTCTTTTTAGGAGTTTATTTCTTTCTTATCTTTTAAGTTCGTTTCGTATGATAGTTTACGAGCAGAAGCAAGTTTAAAAATAAAATATGAAATTTTACTCCAAAGATTCGTTTTCGAAAAACATTTCTGATTCAGATTCTGGCTGAAGTAAGACGACTATGCACAAGATTTCCTGTGCTATCAATCTTTACTCCACAATCAGTTTACTGAAGGATTCGTTGATTCCTTTAATGTGAAGATAAACCGCTAAGTAAGCGAAAAGTTGGAAGTTTTACCACGGTTCTCGGTGGTTTTACTCACAGCTAGTTCAGTGATTTCATTTTTCCATCAGCTTGCTACACAGACTAGACCTTTGTGTAAAAAGTAAATTAACAATTATAATTCTTAGAGATATGAACATTCGCTCAAAAAGGATAACACGAGAAACGCGTTAAAATTGCTTTCTATATTCAAACAAAAATATTGCTTTTTCTAAATCTCGAATAACTCGAATTGAGCGTTTTTGCGAGATTTTTTTCTGCAGTTTTCAGGAGTTAGTAAGTTCTCACATCAGGGCTGGCTTATAAAGCTCTGGTCCTGTTCGTAGATGCACTTCCAAATCTGAAGCAGGTGTTAATATAACACTGAAACTGTTCCGTTTACTGTATAAAAGTACCGGATATAAGATATAAAAGTACCGGAAACTGACAACAAAAGCAAACTAAATTTTCGTGCGTGTACTATTCTTTATTGTCTATCTTTTAAAGATTCCTACAACATGTGCGAGGAGCCAGAAATAGCGTGTATACAAGTTAAAAATATATAAAAAAAAGGGCCTACGAGCACGTGCTACTCAAACAATTTTCACTCGATCCAATAGGGCTTCGGTAGGTAATAAAAGGCAGATATGATATATAATGTATATTTAACTTAAACTACCTTATGAACTTACGTTGTACTTATTATAACCATAAAACAAATCTTTTTCTCTTCTATTTATGACAGGTCCATTACCTAACACAACAATAGATTTTTGGCAGATGGTTGTAGAAGCGCAGAGCACCCTGGTGGTAATGCTAACAACTGTTGTAGAACGAGGGCGCGTTAAGTGCCACAAATATTGGCCACAACTAAACGACTTCATGGATATGAATCAATTACGTCTCACATGTACAAAAGAGGAGGAAACGCCAAGTTTTGCTTTCAGAGAATTCACCCTATTAAATCTTGAAGTAAGTGACAATTACCCTAGAAATGGTTTAGGAATGGTATTTTTTTTTAAATGTAATTATAAATGAATTGTTTGATGTGTACAGGTGGAACGTTATATATAATACGTGCATTCGTTTTTTGTATCTTTGTTTATGGGTGGAGGTATTAAAATAATGACAGTGCTTATGCCTGACTGGTTGTGTGTTTAGCAGTGGGAAGGACGCGTAAAATTTAGAAACTCAGTTTGTAGAAAACCTGAAATTATCAGATTTTATTTCCCGTAAACCATTTCAATCATTTTGTTTTTTGAACTTGGAAATATTTTGCGTGATGAAACCCGAAACAGAGTATCATTTTTCTTTATACCTAATCTTGCATTCCCATAGTATTGATTCATTTTTTCATCGTAGTTGCTACCTTTATGTTAAGACATTCTCAAAGAAGCGACTATTATATTAACAAAATTCGAACTATCTGAAGAGCTCCGTAACGCATTGCAAGCAAGATATATCTCGAATATGCCCTGTAGATAATCTTAAACCAAAATCTAAATACTTCTCAGAGACTGTTTTACAGTTTACAGCTTGTATCAGGGATAAAGGGGACGATTTGTGTTGGGAAGGAATTGTCCCCACTCTTATTTAAGCTGCAGTTACGGGTAAAGTTATTTTGGAAACATAGCAGTTAGTTTGTTTATTTGACTTACATTTATAAGCCAGACACTCATCTATGCCTAAGTCATGACATGTCTTGGGAGATTGCAAGTGACAAGCTTAGGATACTGGTGACTCTTCAAACCATAAATATATGTAAAAACTAAATGCTATGTTACCGGAATACCTTGTTCCGTGACTTGTACCATCCCAACTTTCGTCTGGTATTACTGAAAGAAATCAAGGAAAACTTCAGTATGACCCGCACCGGAAATCGAACCCTTGACCTTCCGATTGTAATGCAATCACTCTACTGGATGCTTTTATCGCGTCGGTCATTCGGAACATTGCGCTAATCTATTTGCGATAATAACCCACTTCACGCCGTAACAGATGAGCTGTGAAATTTCGAGAGGCTACAGCGTAATATCGCTTCATTCACCTAGGTTCAGTGTGTAGTACTTCGCGCGTGGTAAATTGAAGTTCTGCTTTTTATTCTGTTTTCGAATATGAATTTTATTTAAGGCCTTTAGGCAACTTTGGTTCAGATCGAATGGTAGGATGATGATAGGAGAATTGGTGGAATGATTTAGTGGGAGGAGATGGGAAACCGCACGCTTGCGGTGTTTGTTTACTACAAAGCCCACATGGCACGAGCCGGGAACAAACTGGGGACCCACGTACTGGAGGTGAGCGCTCTACCAATAAACCACCGCGCCCTTTTTTTAAAGCATTTTAGATCCGTAATTTGTTTCATTTTGTGAGGAGAAACACGCAGATACAGAGAACCGACTATAGTTTGAGTTACGCAGAAGGAGTTCATCCAGAACTTAATCATAAAAGGCAGAAAATAATATTTCTGCTCCAATTGAATGGGAAAAGTACAAACAATGGCAAAGAAATAAGGCAGTATTAAACAGTAAACTCCTTAGATAAGTTCCGTGGACAGTGATTTCGAGAGTGTGGCGACAAAAGATACAAAAGCTTTGAAAGGGAGTGAATCCTTTGTTTTATGTGTGTCTCGTCTACAAAGATCATAGAAAGCATTCATGTTCCTATTGGTAAATTTGTTTCTCTTTAGGCGATAATATGTGACATAAAGCCATTGTGCTGCCTGTTATCACTGTAAAACACTGTTAATATGTAAATTATTTTCATATAGTTTATGCATAATTATTGTACCTTCATTGTGTAAATGTATAAATCAATTACTATTTTCTTGTGCCTACATTATATGGCCACTCTGTGGTAACGGAAATAATTTATTAATAATGAATTATTCTTTTATTGTTCAAAAGTTCTGTTTGATTAGCTAACAGTTAATCATCCAAAATTTAAATAAGTGGTGAAAACATTGGAAATTAGACCTAATTTTCATTACTTTGCCAAACCTACAATTTGTACACATTTAACCAAAATGAAAACGTTGAAATGCAGATCTCTGTAATGCAATATTGTGAAAGGTTTCACCAAATTTCGAGGCATGGCAGGAATTAAATTAAAAATTGAAATACTCTTTGGCAATTTGTTCGTTTCCCCCCTGATATTATCCATTCCTCCTGCTGGAAAATTATATAAAATTGAACATTATTTTACAACAGATTTATTCTTGTGTATTTGCAGACACAGGAAGAGAGACATATTACACATATGCAGTATGTGGCGTGGCCTGACCATGGAGTACCAGCAGAATCGTCGCAATTTTTGGAATTCGTGGAGAGAGTCCGTCAAGCGAGAGCTGGAATGGTTGAACCTACGGTGGTTCATTGTTCGGCGGGTATCGGACGCACCGGTGTCCTTATTTTAATGGAGACTGCTATGTGCTTGATCGAAGCAAACGAACCTGTTTATCCTTTGGATATTGTAAGGGCAATGAGAGATCAGAGAGCCATGATGATCCAAACAGCTGTAAGTATTTAATATTTTTTAAAAAAATTTCTTTACTTCTTAAGGACTGCACTCCTAGACGTTTTGATACGTCCTCTAAAATCCCTTACGCTTCCAAGTAACTCTGTAAATACACTAAAATTTCGTTTATCCTGACTTAATGAGACCCGATCCGTTGCGGATAAACGAAATGTCTGATAAACCAGTTTTACAAATGTTTTCATGTCATAGGCGCCAGTAAATTAAAAATAAAATAACAAAATGGTTTATTTGACCAAAGACAAAATTAGGCCTACCAAAGAACAGAAAATTAGTATTACAGAAATTAAACGTGGGAAATACGTTTTATTAATGACAGTATTATACTGTACATAAGTCCTTCATTAAAATATCTAGATCGTAGTGGAAATACGTTTGTGAATATTATACTGCAACACTTTATTTTAACAAATAGAGGGCAAACAGTATAACAGTACATATTTACAATATGGAGAATTAAGTAGACACGCTCACTTTTAAACTATGTAAGTACTTCAGAACAGTCGAAAAATTACATCATGTTTTTCCAGAATCGTTCCTGATAAACGAGGTTTTACTGTAATTGCAATAGGAGGTATATTAATTTGTTCATTATTGCCTAAATGATTTTATTAGCAATTTTATCTGTATTACATTTAAACGAAAGGAATATCTTTGAGCTTTTAATATATTGAACAAGAAGCTCGGGTTCTGTAGTGCTCCGCTGTCGTAGGCTAAAGTAATGGGTAACCCGGCCGTGCGCTTCCATTAGCTTTGAATTCGAAATTTCATGGATTTTTTTATAGTATTAAGTTTCTTAAGATCCATAAAAAAACAAAAAAAAAACAATATGTTTAGGCGCTATTTTAGAAACTACAGTAATTTTGTACTTCACTTCTTCTTATTGTAGATTAGTTCATAAAGAAAGTAATTTTTGCAAAAGTTGAGGAAAAATGTAGTCGAAAATTTGTTAGATATTTATTCCATTTAAGCAGTGAACACTCGCTGAAAATAAACTTTGATTTAAGAGGTTGATGCGTATGTATGATTAACCCCTCGTGAGCTGAACTAATTGAGTGATGATCAGCTACATGGTTAAAATAAAGCAGAGCAGTTTTCCTGGTGCATCCTATTTCTTGCTAGCATAGCCAACAAAATTAGGTTAGATTGATCTCCTCCACACAGGTACAACTTAACCATTTTCTTCAATCTTGCAAACATGCTTCCTACTAAATTCAGGAAAGATTCATTTTGTATCATTTATTTACTGATAGAAGTTTTTGTAGTCAGTTGATAATTCTCATTCCGTCATTCCTTAGTGTCAGTCTTTATAGTTCCTTCACTATACATTGTTTCAAGTTTTTGGTGTCCACTTGTGCTAACTCCGACCCAGAATTATGCACGCTGTTTTCGTTACTTTGCTCTCATTGCTAAACACGATGACGTTGAATTCAACTTCCACATCTACTATTTTGTAATGATTGGGTTGAGTTAGTAATAATGACCAAGGTCGGCGCCATGAAATACCCACAACAGGGTCGTTTAATTTTTGTCATGATTTTTGTCCTAAAATTTTTATGTTGTACTCTGTGATTATCGCATTACGTGTATGTGTTGTTTATTTTCTCTTCTCGTCTCTTTCAGAGTCAGTACAGGTTTGTGTGTGAAAGCGTTCAGCGGGCATATACCGAAGGTCTAGTGAAACCTTTAACCGAATTCCAGAGATGAAAAGACTCTGTTGAAGTATACATATGAGCAATTTTTCTCAAGTGATCTCCAGCGAAAGCCAAAAGATAAGGAACTTAGGTAAAAGAAAATGACTTTGAGTTGAAATCAGATTTGTTTTTTTTAAAAAAGGAAAAAAATATAGTGGTTTGTACAGCCTTTTGTTTTTAATACATACTGTGATGCGAACTTCTACTGCAGAAAAACAACAATTTCTCAGGACAAACCCCTCCATCACAACTCTCATATTATATACCAGTGCAACAACCATTTCAGAGGCCTTAAAACAAAACAATCATTTTATGTTCATATTGTCCTATGGCTGTAAACCCCGCAGTCAAAAATATGACGAAACTCAAACAATTGTTTCATGAGTTCAACCTCCATCCAAGCCAGCAGCTACAGAAACATATCTCCACTGCAGTGCCTTGGATGCGAATGGAGTATCTCGACAACGGCGTACTAAGGCGAATGACAAAGAAGTTTGCTGACGTAGGAGTTTGTTTTTATTATTTATGACTTTGTAAGATATGTTTCTAATTGTAATGTTGTGTTATATCTGTACAGACTATAGTCTTAGTTGGTCTTTTTGTACAGGAATGTTAGGTAAACGACTGAATCGTATATACCAATGTGTAAAGTCATATGGGATTCACAACTTCTTTTTTGCGTGAAACATTTAAAACAAATAATTGTGCCATTAAGGAGAATTAAAGTCATAGGAGCAGCCATTATATTTTTCTTGTCTGATTGTGTATATTACATGAAATCTTGACAACCATTGTTGCGTAGAAATTTTGAAATTTAAAAGCACATCGTTTCATCTACCGATCTTATAATAAGGGGTGGATTTCGGCCCTGTTCTGGCCAGGCCAAAAGTTTCCAGACGTCCAGGACAAAACAAAATCCTGTTGTGGCCCGTCATACTGCCAATTTTCGTTCCAAGCAGTGGGCCAGGTCAAAAGATGGAACTGAAATCCACCCCTGCATAATCTATATTATGATTTTCGAAAAGGAAATGCGTAACTCGAATGTTGATGTGGGGAAGGGTATTCATTTCAGTGACTAGCAAGATCAGTTTCCTGCAGTGGGCAACTTAAGTTACAATAATAAATATGGTAGAGAGAAAGGGAATATTTAAATCTGCTCATTTTGAGTTTAAAATGAAGAAGTGAGGAATTAACACATTATTTTGTTTACGCTACACTAGGATCCGGAAAAGACTAGCAATAATCTGGAGTTAGTTTTGAATCAAACTGCATATAACGTAATTTTTAAGAAGAAAGTATGAATATTTTAATTCAACGTATTTAGTCTTCTTTTTAATTTCTTGAATACTGTTTTCAAAAGGTTATTACTTAACTTGCTAATTTTGTTTTTATAAGCGAGAGAAAGTGGAACGAATAAAAAAATATGAAAATATTAGGATCGGCTTAGAAACTTGATGATTTTTCCAGCAAATGAATGCTTAAGGAAAAAATTCAATAAGATATAACTGAGACAAGTAGTGGCAGATGGTCTTGAAAATTAAACAGGTTTTGCTTTGTTAGAGAATTACAAGCACAGTCTCAAAGAGTTTGGATAGGAAATGTCAGAACTTTGGAAATTGAAAGAAGTATGCACAGGGTGAACATATATTGTAGAAGGTTTTATAGATTTCTGTCGATAGTTTTTACTAGGAGTAAACAGTTTTTTTATCAATTAAAAAAAGTAAAAAAGAACTTCAAAGAATTACCCTGTGTGCCTTCTACCGTTATTACCAAAACGAGAAAATTAAAAAGGAAGTTAATCTTCCATGTAACTGTGTTGCATGTACATAACAACAATAATTTTTTGTAATCAATTTTCGAGCTTGAAGTAATTCAGTGGTATGTTATCTATAAACATACAAAACATAACATTTTTATACATCAGTGTATCAGTTTGTATACATTTTACAGAGGACACACTGTTTCACATGCTCTTTATCATGTGATATTTCTTCGTTTGCATTAATGTGTTACCTTAAGAAATAACCAATCTTATGACGTCAGTTATCGTAAAATGAAAAGTAGACGCATAAAACAAAAGTAGGTGTACAATACTAATTCCTAGTATTTCATCAATTGCTTCAGTTCCGCAGAATTCACATACTGGAAAGGATGATCATTTCCGTTACGAACCAGTTTGCATTATCATATAACGGATCAGCACTAAAATTACATTGACTGATTATTGTAGAATGTATTTTCAAACGAAAAAGTATTCATTATTAGCTGAAGTTTATGATTATTAATACAGAAGGAAAAGTAACATGTTTCAGTTGAGTCTGTGATAACCTTTTTTGCATTTCATTCGCGTTGTAGCTACGTGAATGGTGATATCTGAAAATTGGTCGAGAAAATACGCGTTTGAAGTACAAGGATTGAAGGGGTAAACCTACGCAGCTAAGATGGTCTCAGGTCCACATCTTTGGTTTCCCAGATTTTTAGTTTCTACACTCTTAACAACCTTGCACCAATCCATTAGATTCTATGGCGTTTACTATATGTAGAGTGACTCCATTAACTGCCTGAAATATTCTTTCGAAATTGAAAAACTTTCATGTGACTACACCATTGAAAAGTTTCGAATGCGACTCTGCTGTTTAAATTGCTTGTTATATCCGATGCTTAAAAATATCGGACAAAGTGTATTTGTCAGAGTACAAAACCACTATGGGAAGTTTTGAAAGTAGCTAAAATCCAACAGTTATGATGTGCACTTTAATTTAGTATTCTGCGAAACTGAAGGAACTATGTTTCCTGTTGACAGCTTTTCCTTGAGATATAAAGAAATACAGGAATGGAAAACAATTTCTTGTTTTGGGAGATTAAGGTCCTATTTTGATAAACATTGGAAACATTTTATAAAGGTTTCTATAGCAGTTTTTATTCAGTGGTTCATTTACGTGTTAGTTTCTAAAAGGATGTAAAGCTTGAAGCTTGAGAGTATACATTTCACAAGAATACAGTTTTCCACGCTGTGTAACCATTCTAGAACTTACATGCCGGTGTATCGTGTTACTGATCTTTAACATATCTGAGAGTAACTTCTAATTGTGTTTTGAAAGACAAGTCCACATGTCTTCCTGAATACAAAATATTTATTATTCACATTTCCGGCCTACTCTGCAAGAAAGATAGAGCGAGATAAGTTAATTTAAACATTTATTGTGTGATGAGGAAACTTTACAAAGACATTCATGACTGACCTTTAATAATAGGCAGATTAATTATCAGGAATACTTTTATTTGATTAAAATATGCCACGTGTTACTACACTTGTTGCTCAGATTCTTGAAGAGATTATGTAATAGGTATCAAAAGTCATTTAAAGCATTACCATTGTATTATTCCTTTAATACGTCATTGTAACGTTGCATTCTGAAATGTCTTTAATTTAATATGTGAAAATCCATTCATTGGTAATAAATATAAAATGTAAAATTGTGAATTGTACAAATTGAAGGTGAGAAATTTGTATTCCCCTATGATAAACGTTTGGGAGAAAACGTCAGAACAGAGCTGGGAAAGCATCTTACACATGTACCACACCCAAGTCAAGTTTAACTTAGCTTGGATTTAATAATGTAGCTAGTTTGAAAAGCAAATTATAGTGCATACTACATGGAAATTTGAGAACTTAAAATTACATCTTATTATGGTTTATAATATACATAAACAAATGTTGTTTATACAATTTAGTGTGGATTGAATTTCACGAAAAGATTTTCATTCTTCTATATCAGGTCCTGTCTATTTTTGTGTTGAATTTGTGAATGTTTTATATATATATATGATCAATAAATCTCATACATCTGTACTTCTGAATATAATACGATAAAATGAAAACTATTGCAGGGTTGTCAGCTTATATATAAGACAGCAAAAGACAGTTGAATTACTTAAAATTGTACCGTTTTTCTCTCTTGCTACCAATCCGTAAACACAAGTGTATTTATTGTAATAGAGAAACAAGACATGCTATCATGTGTTGTGAAATGATGTGATAATCCACGAACAGTATTTTAGAATGTTGGTATTCTGATCAAGTAGCACAATTAGGTGCAGTGAATTTACATTTGTATATAGTAAAATACATGAACGATATTCATGATAAAGATTATGAGGGTCGTTTAGAATTTAAAAGAACTTCAGTCTGAGTGTTTTGGTGTTTACAAAAAATAAAGACATCTCTAAGACTTTTGTAATTGCACATACTTGTATACTAAGAACGGAGAAGAAGCGAAGAAACAGAAATGAAAACAACTTGTGTATCTATAGAATAAATTAATGTATATATAATACTTACTATATGCAACGTTGTCACAATCCGTTTTGCCTGTGTTGGATATATTTTGTTTGTAGAAATTATGAGTTCACCCGGGCTTCATATCCAAAAGAAAATAAGTTGATGCTTTCTGTTAATTGTAACAGTTTTATCATTGGGGAACCTTCACAAGGTTTACCTGCATAGAATTGGCCTTTTGTTAAGTGCTTTACAAATAGGACCATCACAAAACATTAACTGGTTTAAAACTATCATTTTTTTTTTATGTTTGTGATTTTGGAACTATGTTTAAATCTTGTTGTTTATGTAGGGTAAATTTAACAACGTTTCGAGGTGGACATAATTATCATCAGTTCAATAAGAAAGCAGGGCATAAAAAAAACGTGCTTATTAAAAGAAAAGACATCTTGTAACTAGAGTTTTCCGTCTGAAAAAGCTACAACCAACCGAAACACGAAAAAAATCGGACATGACAATAGAAAAATGGAATGTTTTAATTTACGAAAAGTTTTATTTCAATAACGTGCAGTAATTATTTTATACTGTAATAGTCTGATAGAAGGGGTTAGAAACGAAACAAGATTGTGGTAAGTTTTGGTGCCAAGTTAACTTAACTGTAATAGTTGTTGTCGAGACACTGCAGAGTGTCTTTCACTATGAAGGCAGGAAAAGCGATTATTATCTGTTGTACACTACTTTATATGACCGCGACTGATAGCTTTGGCTAGCTCCGTGTTTGAACATGAATGTTTGATGTCAAAGGATATTTCAGAGTCGAAACATACGACAATATTTGTTTCTCATTGTTAAACACTCGGGAATATGTTCACACTTTTCTTTTTTTTTTCATTCTTTGTGAAAAGGGCTTTTAACAAAGCAATAGTTCATTACTTGAAAAGTGTATATCACGTGACAAATTCGTCTAACATTTCAAATAATTTTGCATATTAATATTCAGTTGGATTCTATTGACCATGAGCTACTGCAACGTTACTAGCGGATGTTCTACATCGGAAACTACTGTACATTGATTTCGTAAGCCTAGAGGATTATGAAAACACTTTCTTTCAGTAGTGTGACGTAACACTTTGTTATTGACTGAATTAAAACGATATTTGATTGTTTTCTTGATGTTTCATTGAATTCGTATGTATAAAATACTTTCATCGACTAAAAAATATGTGAAATTTTGTATCGTTATGGGTCATCCACAGAGCCTAAACAAACACCACTAATATTTATATATGGTATTTCACGTATATTAGTGCCATATAACAAATTTTATAATGTTAATGAATTTTTTAAAGCAGTGATTTGACTACTACTCCATGCTAAGGAATCACTTTCCTAACAGTCCGTCACAGTGTGTTATAATACTTATAACAAGTTACTGAACAGAGTAAAAGTAATGTATATATATTTTTTTGCAATGAACTGATTTGGAATAATTGTTGTAATTTGTGAAGTCTTGGAAACTGCCATTATTTATTATTTTTTTTGACATTCATCACATGTCAAGTAAAGTATTGTGAATGAAGAGAAACAAAGAACATGGTTGTGTGGAAGATATACATATGACTAGATTCTAAACTGAAACTGTTCCCATCTTTTACATATGTATTCAGACATCAATTTGTAGATTTTTTGTACTTTTAAAGAAATGTTGCATAAAATGAAAAAGATATTTCATAGTGGAAAAGAAGTTTGTAATTCATGAAGACAGTCTGTGCAGCTCACTTCTACAATTAAAATTTTAAAGTTCACACTATGCAATAAAAGAAATGTACAGATATAATTCTTTTATTAAATACCAAGTACCTCTACTGATCATGTGCTATGTAAATTGTGACCAATTTGTACCTTCTCTAAAAGAAAAACGAGAAAATTAACTATAATACGTATGGGTCATTCTCCAGGAATGGGTCATTGTGTGAAACTGCATTTTTTCTCATAAAAGACAAGCCCGAAATTACTCTCTTTGCACATTTTAATAATATTTAAGTTATTTAGTCTCAAATATGCTTAATGTCAACTCCATGGAAAGAAACTCACTCATTTTCATATTTGAGACATGTTTTCAATATCTGTTTTTAGTTTTCCAGTTAATTTTCAGCAATTGCCATTCACAATAATTTAGTTCGAAACACGAATCGTAATGAAATCAAAAATAAACCTATTAGTATGAGAATTACATGTACTGAAATACATGAAACTCGCTTTTTCATCACCTCCATGGACTGATTTAAGTTGTAATGAAGCAACACTGCACAACATTTATGCATGCGTTAGACAGGACGCATCCATCTTAGTCTTGTTTCAGTGGAACAGGAAAGAAGATGCTTCTACAGTTGACTTATTGTGGAATAGAAGGTTAAAAGCACGTGTGTGTTGCTTATTGCTGATATATTTTCTCTCATCAGTGTATTCCACGTGTGATCAATGAGGCAACAGGTTTCAATAATTCTTCAAACATATTGCTCTGCTTTCTCAAGAAACTTTTGCACGTTTTCATATTATATATTTTCTGTAGGCTAGATAGACAAACGTCTGTGGCTGAAGCGCGTCACATGTCTGGGAATGATATCTCTTGACGAGCACTTTTAGGGGTAAAGGTGTAGAAAGTTTCAGCCAGGACTTATTTGGTTTCAAACTAGGTATTATCTCTAGTTCATCTGTAGAAACCTTGGAAAACGTCAGGTTGGCTGGTGTGAGTGGGAATCGAACCCGTGCCACCTCCCCCAGGGCGTATTCGATGTCAGCGACTATAATCACTGTACCATCGTATCTCCTATCTTTATTCTATAACTTAATAGATGGCTAATTTGCATATGCATAGCGTGAAGAAAAATTAATTTTCTGGTGTACAAAATCTTTATTGGAAATATCTTAGGTTCTTCTTCACTGTTAAAGCAAATTGTGTTGCCCTTTGTGATGTGACTGAAGCCAATTTAACTTAACATAAAACGAGGACATATGATGGGGGTGGAATGGAGGTGGTAGTTATCTGTTTCATTGACCTTCATAATCTTTTAACTGCTGTGCTTCGTTTTCTTAATATTTGTGAATTTGTGACCCATTCATTTGTTTTTGAAATTCTACTTTTTGTCTATGAATTCTTTAATTATGGCCGGTACTTCCAACTATTTTTACGTGCTCACTCGTCACCATTTTT